>MCJB01027365.1:0-22170 GCA_002018475.1 Nicotiana obtusifolia
AGAATAAGAATAAGCAGAATTGCTTAAGTAAGGTAGTCGCTTCTTTTTTTCGGTATACCGCTCTGCGAGCAGAGCGAATGAACATAAATCTTTCCGAATATCATGAATATCCTTCGCCCCTTATCTTCTCGTCTTCCTATTTATAAGCCACAGCTTACTTCGACGTTTTCAATTTCCCATAGAATCTCCGGAGCTTTCCTAGCCACTATACTTTTCTTTTTTTATCTTCTTTGTCTGAAAATTGGTTTGATTTGCTTCACCTATGAGAATTTCTACCAATTCTTCTTTTATTCATCAAAGCTCATCCTAATCTCCGTCGAGATTACTGCCTTAGCCCTGTCCTCCTTTATTTTAAAGAAAGTCCTCTTGCCGCGCCTGCAGGGGTTTCCTTGTCCCTCCTTGCTCATTCATTATATGGCTGATGCCGATGCGCCCTTTGATCTGAACCCGCCAGAGGAGCACGTAGCCCCGGGACGGACGAGACAGAATGAGACTCCATCCTTGGGCGTAGGCGCCTCAGCTGGTGCGGGATCAACTCCACCTTAGAGATCTTTATATATTCCGAGATATGAGCTTCTAAAGTGCATCAGAAAATTCTATCAAAATTGCTCCACCAGCCAACTTCGATCAATCATAACTTTCTCATAAAATATCCAAATCATGAATGGTTTAACTTTCTGGAAACTAGAATACAAGGCTACAACTTTCATATTTTACAATTTTTCTGATTTCTTATAGATTACAAGATATGAGCTTCCAAACTGGACTACTCGCACCAGAAATTTTCTAGTGCACAGCTGAAGCTAAAAAAAAAATCTACAATTTTTTCAAAGATGAAATAGTCCGTTTAACCACCCAAAACTCACCCGAGGCCACTGGGACCTCAACCAAATATGTCAACATATCCCATAACATCATTCAAACTTGTTCCAACCTTCGGAACGCTCAAAACAACATCACAACACCAAATTCGCGTCGGATTCAAGTCTAAGAATTTCAAAATCTTCTAATTACTCTTTTGCTCAAAAACCCAACCAACCACATCCGAATGACATGAAATTTTGCACACACATCCCAAATGACATGACGAAGCTACAGCAACTCTCGAATTCCATTCCGACCCTCGGATCAAAATCTCTCATAACAACCGGAAATCGCCAAAATACTAACTCCACCAATTCAAGCCTAATTCTACACCGGACCTCCAAAACCAATTCCGATCACACTCCTAAGTCATAAATCACCTTCCGAAGCTAACCGAACCATCGGAACTCACATCCGAGCTCTCTAACTCATAAGTCAACATCCGGTTGACTTTTCCAACTTAAACCTTCTTAAAAGAGACTAAGTGTCTCATTTCTTGCCAAATTCACTCCGAACGCAAACTACTCAATTCGATCACATAAAACACGGATAACGAAGCAGAAATGGGAAAAACGGAGTGGTAACTCATGAGATGACTGGCCGGGTTGTCACACATATACCCTTGAAACTAACAGAACATGGATGATAAATTTTGACACTTTAAAATATTCATGTGGCATTTTTTAAGCTTGCCATGTGTATTTCTTATAAACAAAATTAAAACCTACCCATTTTCTTATAACCCAACTCGCCCAAGTCCCTATCATCCACCCGTTTTATTAGACTTGGATTCTTTTTATCATCTAAAATACTCTTACAATATTCTCGCCAGCTCAAACACAAATAAGAATTTTTTGATCCTTTAAGTAAATTTTTAATTTTTTTCTCTTCGGACAAAAACTTCATTTCTTCAAACACTAGTTCTCTCTCCATTATTTCCAACGTCGTCCACCATAAAAAAATGTAATATAGATTGGTTTTATAGATTTGATCTTTGAAACATGAGGATGAAGTTGAAATTGTTATAAAAATAAAATTGTAAATAGGATGTCACCTGTAATTGAAAAATTGAATTCAGCTGGAATCTTTTCAACAGTTTCTCAGACCTCTCAAAACTCTCAGTTTAAAGAGTTCTATTGAATATTTTTTTTCTACTTCTTCAGCTTTCGTTTTCAGTTCTTCTTCACCTATCCCATGACTTCATCTTATCCTTCTTCTACTACTGATTCCTCTATTTCTTCTTCTTCTTCTTTTTAGAATCTATTACTTGTTTTACTGATTATCTATGGATAGAATGAAAAAAGAAAGAAAGAGAAGATTTATGGTTATCTAACGGGAAGAAGGAGAAGAATGAGATGAGTCTATTTTGCTTACCTCCATTATTGAAGTGGTCAATTCTGGAAGAAAAGGGAAGCCACCAGCGGGTTGTAGGAACTTAGGTGGGTTGGGTTACAAGAAAATGGGTGGGTTTTAATCTTGTTTTATAAGAAATACACGTGGCAAGTTTAAAATACGCCACATGGATATTTTAAAGTGCCAAAATTTACCATCCATTTATGTGAGCACAAAATAAAACGTTAACGGTATTTTTTGACCAAAAGGTTAACGGAGGACATTTGTGAGCCATTTTCAATACATTAGGGGTATTTTTGGCCCTTTTCCGTAAATTTTATTACGCTTAGGGCGGCTCAATCAGATAACTTTGAAATGATATTATTTTGTATTTTGTTGAGAAAATATGCATAGCTTTATCTACATACATATGTAAATTAATTATACCATAAATATAATATTTTATCATGGACAACTTGACAGACGTCAATTTAACCATACACAAAGAAGCATAGCAGATCATTTGATGAAATTACCGAGTCAATCTCTTCAAAACTTTGTCGAAATGCATATAACAGGTGCAAGGAAGTTGAGATCCTCTTTAAGGTTCCTCTTTTTTTTCTTATGTTCTTTGCACATGCACACAAATGATTTCAATTATTTGAGATGAGGAAAATAATCACATTTTCTCAAGTTGTTAGTTGTTTTGAGCATGTATGTAATCATGCTTTCTCAATTCATTTTTTTTTAAACAATGAAAAAAATAACCAAAATTCAATGTGAATTACCATCATTCTTAAAATCAAAATATATATGGCATTTCTATGCCAAACAAAAGGTAAGGCAATTGTATTTGAATATATGTGCTATATTAAGAGTAGCAAAATATGCATATATTGTGAACGGTAATGTGCTCATCATCAAAGTTTGAACTTGAATTCTCAAATACTGCCCACAAATAACGTCATATGTTCATCTTACCCTACTCCATAACCAATAAAAATTACGTACAAAAATATTATATGAAATAATATAACTGTGGCAAAAGCACCAATAGTGGGAGAAAAAAAAGAAAAAAAGAAGGAAGAAACTTTCTGCAGTTCCGAATGAAAAGGAGAGAAATGATTGTTATTAATAAAGAAAAAATAAAGTTGTCCAATGAAGAAGAGGAGGTGCATTAGTATTTATAATAATTAAATCAATAAAAATTATACATAAACATATATTGTAACTGTTGTAAAAGCACTAACAATGGAAGAAAAATAAGGGGGAAAAACGAAGAAGAAAGAAACTTTGTGCACAGTGAGTTTCGAATGAAAAGGAGAGGAATAATGACTATTACTAATGAAGAAAGAGAAGAAAGTTTTCCAACGAAGAAGAGAATGTGCATTACTATTTATAGTAGCCAATACAATTAGTAACTGACATTTTGGATAATAGAAATTGGAAGAGTAACGTTTATTGAGTAATTGTAATAGAAAATGAGTATTAAATCTAACAAGTTGTAATTGTAATGAACGTGTCTTTTAAGAATGAGAAGAATGAATAATCGAAGGAAAAATAAATAGAAGAAAAGACAAAAAAAGAGAAAAAAGAAAAACAGATTTCTTAACCAAAGAGAAGTGCCAAGCTACCTTTTATATATATATATATATATATATATATATATATATAAGAAGATCTCGGTATAATTGTATATATAAGAAGAAAGTATAATACAAGTTTATGTGGATAATCGGTGAAAAATAATTAAAGTTTAATTAGATACATGTGATATTAGTTTATACATATTTTGATTTATAAATTACAAATATGTAATAAAACGTATTATATATATATATAAGTCGAAGCGATCCGGCTAACAAATGGTATCAGATCCTGGGTAGTGAAGAATAGGGATAGAAACTAAGTTTAACACCTTTTTACTAATGCATATCATTAGAAAGCAAGCTACTGTTAAAAACAGTAGGAAGGAAGAATATGATATGCCTCAGCAATTAGACCTTCTTAATAAATGGACAATTCCTAAAATCCAACCTAAGATTATATACCAACTAGGTACCTTTGAAAAATTAGGTTTAAATCAAGTAGTTAAAACTACAGAAGAAACTATCACAGTAGATAATGATCATGCTACTTTTAAATTGTTATCTGAAAATGATTTAGCCCCTTATAAAGAATCTCATATATTTTTGCATATTGGTTTAATACAAGTTGCCTTCAAGCCACTTACATTAAGAGGCTTACCTGAAAGCTTTATAGCAACTCTCAGAGATGGCAAACCAAAACTGAAAAAAATCCCTAATAGGGACAGTACAAACCCGTTTGGCTTATGGCCCTGTATATTTTAACGCTTATCCTAATTTACAAATTTCGTTGAGTGATGAAAACTCTTTGAATACTCTAATATTGAGTATCAAACTTTATGGATATGATTATATGCCAGGAACAGAAGTAATATGTATCTGTTATAGGATTTATTATAAGCCTTTATATACTTTGAATCCTATGTGTAAAATCATGTATTTCAAAAATGAAACTATTTTGATATAAACTAATTTCGGCAAATCTAAAGTTATTACCAGAAGACTTATTAAGTGGGATGAAATAGACTTTCCCAAAGAATGGGTCCTTGAGGAAGCAATAGCTCCTCGAAATAATGTTAACAGTGAAATCACAGAAGTTGAACAAGCTTCTGATGGAATTGTTAAGATCAGGTTCAATGAACTGGATCAAATTGATAAGAGCAGTTATTCATCTAGATTAACTAGATCCAACTCCTCATACATCTCTCCTATTGATTATAAGGTAGATTTACCTTCAGGGCATCTACATCACAGATTAGAGAAAATGATACAATTTATGTTATAAAAATTAGCATAGATAATATTGCTAGTGCTATACCAGACCCAACTGAATCCGAAATGAATTTTTCAAATGGTTTACATGGATAGAGACCAAATAGATTTTAGCCCGGGATCACGGACAAGAAAATTAATTTCTGCAGAATTTAAAAAATCCAGATGGGAACTTTTTAGAAACTGATTTTTTGATAACTTCAATGAAAAACTAATAAAGTTTTTCCAAGATGATTTTTATAATGACATTAGTAGACATAACAAGATTATAGCTTTTCTGCCATGGTTTATGTCTAAATATGTTAGTGGTTATATTTCCATGCTAGAAAGAGATTATAAGCTCAGTACTGGGAAAGTTACTAAATCAGTTTTCCCACCCCAAACATCTTTCCAAATGGGAGAAAAAGATAAGGTTATATATTATATTGCCTTTTTAAAATTATTTGATGATAATACTGGCACTATTACTGTTAGAAATTTAAATACGATATTGACTCAGAATAATTATACAAACATCTATGTTAGTATTCTGGGTGAACAGGTAGCTTCTATCAGTAATAGATTGGACAAGCTTATAGCAGAAGTCCAAAAAATTAGCAACAAGTATACTATAAAAGGAAAGGAGCAAATAGCGGCTGCCAGTATCCAACCCCCTCCAGAAGTCAAAGACTTTAAATTGAAAAGTCTAGATGACTTGGAGAAACTACTTAATAAGAAATTTAAAGGATTTAAAATTAGTCCTTTAAATTTAGAAAATTTATCTAGCGAAGAAAGAAAGGAACAACTTTCTGATGAGATTAATAAAATCTCAGAGAAGTTTGCTAGAAAGCCAGTACAAAGGATGTACTATTATCATAGACCGACCCCTCAGGATGTTTTACTAGAAGAACCTGAGCCCAATTACTTCTCACAAAGTTATAGTGGTAAGGAAATCTATGAATGGAACATAGATGGATTCACAGATAGACAGATTTATATTCAGGTACATAGAATGCTTATGTATAGTACTATTTGTAAGGTAAATAATAACTTTGAAAAAGCTATTGCTGATATGATTATAGCTGGGTTTACTGGCCAACTGAAAGGCTGGTGAGATAATTATTTGACTAATAGTCAAAGAGCAGATATCTTAGGAGCTGTTAAGATAGAAAATGGTCATAATGTTCAGAACATAGTCTATTCTTTAGTTCTCAATATTATAGAACATTTCTCAGGAAGATGGTTAGATAATAGTGAGACCATTAGGACTATGCTTCAAAATCTTAGGTGTCATACACTTACAGAGTTTAGATGGTATAAAGATGTACTTCTATCCAGAGTTATGGAATTACCAGAGTGTAATAGTACTCACTGGAAGTCTAAGTTTATAGATGGGCTTCCCACTTTATTTGCTGAAAGAATTAGAAAGACCCTTAGAGGTACTGCTATGAGTATAGATTATAATAGTTATACTTATGGTAAGTTAATTAGTGTATGCACTCAAGAAGGTTTAGCTCTTTGTAATGAGATTAAGCTAAACCAAGAGATTAAAAAATACTGTCTAAATGAAAGACAGCAATTAGGAGAGTTCTGTGAACAATTTGCCATAGATATCCCCAAAATTAAGAAACCTCATAGGAAGAAGAAAGATCAAAAAGGGACTTATAGGTATAAGAGAAAGAAGTCGAGAAATCTTGAAAAAAGAAGAGAAAAGACCAAGAAGAGAAGGTCTAATTATAAGAAGAAAAAGGATTTTACTAAGTCTATAAAGCCAGATTCATGTTATAAGTGTGGTAAAGTAGGGCATTATGCCATAGATTGCAAGGTTAAAGATAAGATCAAAAACCTTGATTTAGATGATAACATTAAAGATTCGTTATATAAGATCCTACTAAATTCATCCCTAGATTGCAGTGTCACAGAATCTTCAACCAATGAAGATTTGAAGGTGTTATAGAATGAAGAATATTATTCGTCGTCAGAAACAGAAAGTGAACCCTGTAAACAAGGCCGGTATTGTAATAACAACACAGAGGATGAATTTTATAATATTTATTCGTAGTTTAAGGACCTAGATTCTTACCAATGACAGTTTATTAGAACTCCTTAGAGTCATTAAGGATCCTGAGTTAAGATCCCATATTATAGATAAGATAGATCCCATTAATGATAATAGTCCTAAGGATTCTGTAGTTGAAGAAATTCCTTCTCAAAGGGTCTTTATACAATTTCTGACATAAAGAGGATTTTAAAAGAAAAATTCCAGGCTATTGATAGGCCAACCTGTTCAAGACTTGAAGGAGGAGATTAATAATCTCAAGAATGAAGTTTCGAATCTAAAAGCTTCTAATATAGCCTTAGATAAGAGGATTATTAAGTTAGAAAATCCTCAGGTTACCCCAAATTCAAAATTCAGTACTGATATTACTGAATTAGAATTAGGTCCTAGTTATTCTAATAAAGAAGTAAGAGATGACTTTTTAAGAACTGTTGATCTTCATGACAATGAATTTTTGCAGAAATTACAGTTCTTTACTACACAAAAGTTTCTAATAAAGGTAACTCTTTTGATTGATTATAATTTCAAGAAAGAGTTTGTTGCATTATTTGATAGCGGAGCAGATTTGAATTGTATAAACAAAGGAATAATACCTTCCAGATATTTTTATAAAACCACTTAGATTAAAGAATGCTAGTGGTCAGCATATGGGTATTACTTATAAATTACCTAAAGCCTTTATTTGTAAAAATAATATTTGTATTCCTGAAAATTTTGTTTTAGTAAAAGATATTCATCAGGAGATAATATTAGGCGTGCCATTTTTTCATAAAATTATGCCTTTTACTAACTGGGATGCTAATAGCTTTACAGGTACATACAATGGAAAGTCGATTATTTTTGAGTTTATAACTCAGCCAATTCAAAGGTTTTTGAATGAAATTATTTCTAATAACATTACTGCAAAAAATAAGCAGATTGATTTTCTCAAAAATGAAATTTGCAGTCTCACTATTGAGCAGGATTTAAAAGCTCCAAAGTTAATAGAAAAAATTGATTTGTTAAGAAATCAGTTTTCTTTACAAATTTGCGGAAACCATCCAAACCAATTTTGGAACAGGAAACGTCATATAGTAAGTCTTCCTTATGAAGAAAGCTTTTCAGAGGGTAATATCCCAACTAAAGCTAGGCCGTGCCAAATGAATTCCAAATATTTGAAATTATGCAAAAAGGAAACTGATTCTCTAATAGAGAAAGGTTTAATAAAGCCTTCAAAGTCAAAATGGTCTTGTACTGCTTGTTATGTTAATAAACATGCAGAACAGGAACGTGGAGTTCCTAGACTTGTTATAAACTATAAGCCCCTTAATAAGGCGCTAAAATGGATTAGTTATCCCATCCCTAATAAAAAGGATTTATTGGATAGATTACATGATGCGATTATTTTCTCAAAGTTCAATTTAAAATCAAGCTATTGGCAGATTCAAATAGCTGAATCAGATAGATATAAAACCGCTTTTAATGTCCCAATGGGTCAATATGAGTGGAATGTTATGCCATTTGGTTTGAAGAATGCTCCTTCTAAATTTCAGAAGATTATGGATGATATCTTTATTTCCTATACTAATTTTATAATTGTTTATATTGATGATATTTTAGTATTTTCAAAAAATATAGAAAGTCATTTTCGGCACTTAGAATGTGACGACCTGGCCAGTCGTCTCGTGGGTTACTGCTCCGTCTTTCCCATTTTCTGTCTCATTATGTTTCGTTATCTGTGTTTAATGTAATCAAGTCAAGTAGTTGAGTGCGGGGTGGACTTGGTAAGAAACAAAACACTTAGTCTCTTTCAAGAAGGTTTAAACCGGAAGGTCAACCGAATGTTGACTTCTCGGTTAGAAGGCTTGGATGTGAGTTCCCATGGTTCAGTTAGTTTCGGGAGATGATTTATGACTTAGGAGTGGGATCGGAATTAGTTTTGGAGGTCCGGTGTAGAATTAGGGTTGAATTGGCGAAGTTAGCAGTTTGACAATTTTCGGGTGTTAGGCGAGATTTTGATCCGAGGGTCGGAATGAAATTCTGAAAGTTGTTGTAGCTTCAATATGTGATTTAGGACTTGCATGCAAAATTTCAGGTCATTCGGACGTGGTTTGGTTGGGTTTAGGTCAGCAGAGCGATCTAGAAGATTTTTGGATCCTTAGGCTTGAATCCGACGCGAATTGGTGTTGATAGGTTGCTTTGATTGTTCCGAAGGTTGGAACAAGTTCGAGTACCGTTATGAGATAGGTTGGCATGTTTGGTTAAGGTTCTAGTGGCCTCGGGTGAGTTTTTTTGGGTGGTTAAACGGACTAATTCATCGTTGGAAAAGAAAGTTGCAGAAAACCAGGTGTCGAGAATGCGGTCGCATTTCTCAAATGCGGACCGCATATCTCTCCAAGAGATCGCAAACCCAGGCAGGTTCATGGGCAAAGTTCATGTCAGAAATGCGGTGGGAAATGCGGGCCGCATATCTAACATGCGGACCACATATCTGACATCGAGACCGCAAACTGAGACAGAAAACTGAACAAAATGTAATGCCAGAAATGCGGTCAGAAATGTGGACCGCATTTCACCATGCTGAGACCACATACCGGGACAGAATTTTTGGACAAAAATCTATGTCAAGAATGCGGTCGAAATGCGATCGCAAACCTAAAATGCGGACCGCAAACCATGCTTCATGTTGAAATTGCAGTGAAGGCTAGGGCCACTTTTGCGGTGGCCACGTCAAATATGCGTAGTGATTGTAAATGATGTCCTGAGGGTTCGAAACCTCAGATTTGCACATCGTAGTACTATATTGAAGTGAGGCACACGCTCGATGATGAGCGTGGTGTCGTTTACTACTGTGACTGTGACTTGGTCCATCCCGATTGATGATTTTTACTACATATTTGATTGAAACCTATTTGATATCATCATGTTTTGGGATGATTGCCATATTTGGGCTTCGTGCCAATTGTTTGAACAACTCCGGGGATTTATATCACTATTTCCTCACTATTTGTAGTTATTACTTGAACTCAGTCATGTTGTTTCCACTGTTGTACAACTCAGCCACTTTTTACTCAGTTTTGAGATTTACACGATACTTTAAATGATGTTTTGGGCTGAGAACTACTGTTTTACTATGCCCGAGGGGCTTGTGATGATTTTCTGACTGAGTGTGGCCGAGGGCCAGATGTGAGGTTTTACTGAGTGATATGAGGCCGAGGGCCTGAGACACTGTATATACGCCACGAGGTGGCTTGATTGATATGAGGCCGAGGGCCTAGATGTATGCCACGAGGTGGCTTGATATAGCGCTTGGGCCGTAAGGGGCCCCTCTCGGAGTCTGTACACTCCCAGTGAGCGCAGGGTACCCAGAGATAATACAGTTGGTAACAATGACAACTGTAGGTTACGGTTAGTAACAATGACAACCGGTAACCAGAGATATTACAGTTGGTAACAATACAACTGTAGGTTACAGTTGGTAACAATGACAACTGGTAACCAGAGATAATACAGTTGGTAACAATGACTACTTTAGGTTACGGTTGGTAACAATGACAACCGGTAACCAGAGATATTATAGTTGGTAACAATGACAACTGTAGGTTCCAGTTGGTAACAGTGACAACTGGTAACTGTTGCTCCCTATCGCACACGCAAGTATACGTGGTCGACAAGTAATACAGGATTGTGAGTCCGGATTATCGTACCCAAGGGACTTAAGTTTAACTACTTTATGACAACTAATATAGTTATTTAACAAGCAAGGATCAAATTGAACAGTGGTTTATTCTAAATTGTATTGCTAATTTATATCTAAGGATTGCAAAGAACAAATATGTGTGTTGTAATCAATAAAACAAACATTCCAGGGTTGTGATTATGTTTCCAATCCTATTGTGTTGTAATTGACTTATCGTTCATATAGTTAATGTAAGATTTCTAATTGATCGATAATGATACTCATAGCCTTCTTCCGAAGTACTATTCGCCTATTCCTATAAAGATTAACGCCTATATTCCTATGGAATTAATCTAGCAAGAATGCATTAAGGACACGATTTTCCAATTAAGTATGGCGATTAAGTATATTCTTATCCTAACCACGAATCCGCTCTTTTAATCAAAGTTAAGAACATGCTTTCTTCAATTCTTATTCTAATCTAGACTTAGTTTTCTCAAACATAGCATAGATAATTGATAGAACTCAATTGATGGCCAAAACAATTAAGCAATTTAGCATAGAATTGAAGAAACAATCTTATCCACATTAACTATTAAAACGAAATCATCAAGTTAGAAACACAATATTCATGGCTAATCACAACCCCAGAACAAGGGGTGATTAGCCACTAATGTTCAACAAAATCAAATTCTAAGTGTGAAAAACTAAATAGAGATACTAGATTGAATTGATGAACTGAGAATTTGCTTGTAATGTTGATGTTCCTAAGCCTCCTTAGACTCCAAAATCACGTTCTTCCCTTCTTAGATGGGTTTAGGGGTGTTTATATAGGAGTTGGGAAGGTTTGGGGTCGGTTTGGGGGTCTTCTAGACGAAGTAGGACAAAATTCTCGTAAGCAGCGCCTGGAGTGGCGCCCAGCACCCCCCAGGGGACTGCTGGCAGTGGGCTTCGCTTCTTCACTGTCTCCAGCGCCACAGGCAGCGCTGGGCGTTGGCCTGTGGCCTCCAGTCTTCCTTTGTCCGATTCTTCTTGTTTTGGCTCATTTCTTCCCCGGTTTCGTCCCCAATTGCTTTCAACTCATTCCTACACATAAAAACATCTTATATTAACATGAATCAATGCAATTAACATCCCAAATTCACACAAACAAGAGCTAAATATGGGATAATTTACATAACATTTTATATGTTTTCTACCAATTATCAATACCCCACACTTAGACTCTTGCTCGCCCTCGAGCAATGGGATTTTAGATAACCTTTCCCAACTACTAACTCTTAAGATTAGCACGAAACATTCAACTTTTCCAACAATTCATACTCTTGAACACAATCAATACTAGCCAACAAGTATGAACACATAACTCATCCATATCATTCATGTAAAGTTCAATTAAGCCCAATTATTAAAGAACATTCAACACCCCAATTGTCATCACCCAACCTCAACAGCCGACTTGCCCCATAAAGCTACTTCAATGCATATACTTACCCAACAAGACAATTCATACATTACCAATTGTTCATGAAATCATGTGCCCTCACCAATATCTATGAAGAGTGAATATATCTATGAATGAAATCACACAAAATTTGCACAACAAACTCTCACTCTCACAAAGAACTCATATGCGTCCCATAAAGTACCATAAGCTTGCCCGTAGTGTAGATTTCCACTAATTGAGTCAGTCAAATCTAAGATCAAGTAGGACTTTGTCGGGTTGTAATGTAGGCTAGGGGACGGGTAGGATATATATGGTAGTAGTGACTAATCCTCCTAAGCACTCAATACACTATACTCAATATTCAAACACTTTCCTTTTTCTTTCAATCGCTAAATTTGTCTCACATACATAGCCCTTCTCCTTTCAACTCACTTAGCATACTACAATAGGAGGTGAATTTTTCATATCTTTCTACTATCACTTTTTTTTTCTTCTTTTTCATCATCAATTTTTTCTTTTTTTTTTATTTCCAACCTTCCATACACATTTTTTTTCATCCGCTAGTGATTTATCAATTTAGCTTCACATAGCCAATAAGTCATTTCATTGTTCCATTCATCAACAAGGCAATCCTTCTAACACTACCTTTCCTTCTTCTAGCGACTAAGTGCTTTCGGAGGTAAAGGTTCAATTAAGGCTCAATTCAAGAACAAAATAAAGGGAATGGCTTGTAATGTAGGTACAAAAAAGAAAAAAGGCTCATAGGCTCAAAAGGGCTAACAATGGACAAATTTATATTTGATGCGACAAGCACATCAAAAATTAAACAAAGAAGTGCCTATATCATTTCTTAGATTGTCCCAACTTACACTTTCGCTTTAATTAACACACAGGGCAAGTTCTAGACTATATAAGATAGCATAGAGAATCAAAACCTTACACGCACAATGCACATGATTCACTTACAATGGTTCTGTTTACATGTCGAATTAAGCAAGCATATACAGGGAGCAATTAAGCAGTAATGCACTAGATGTTAAGCAAGTCAACTATTGAGAGGGGGCGTCACAAATTGGGCTGTCTTCTTTCGACTTATTTCAAAAACACTTAACTTAACGGGAATTGGATCATGTGTCATAACTTATTGCACTAGCATAAACTATGTCAAGAAGTATTGCATTATTACTCAGTTCTTCCTAATATAATCCGAGAGAAAAAAAATTAAAGTTGCCCGGTTCGAATTACATCCTTGGAAAAGAACCGGTTCCCTAAGAAAAACCAAGGAAAAAAAAATTACCTATTATCTAAAAATAAAGGAAAATCTTTTTGTTATTTTTAATTCAATTTTATCCCTCAAGAAAACGATCCATCGTCGGGAAAAATCTGAAAATTTTTCAAAATTTGACAGTTTATACATTAAAATACTAACACTACAACTATTAAAAATAATAACAATACCACTATTAAAAAGACGAAAATAAAACTAATCATGCATGATATACATTCACAACACTAACAACACAGGTATTTCCCCACCTCACACTTAAACAATGCATCGCCCTCGATGCATATAAACATGTAAAATAGAGCAGGGTGAGAAGAAAAACTCCCTGTTTGCGCTTTTCTCAGGTTATCGGCGAGATGGTGGAGGGGGTGCCAACGCTTGTACCTTTGCTACTGTTGTCACGGGCCATATTATCCTGCAACACAAGAAAACAGAAATGTGAGCAATGTTCAAAACATATGCCATAGGTTGGCATGCTAGTCGTCACATGACCCTACACTTAAAATCGAAGCATTAGTAAAAGTGTTGAGCCGTAGTATCCCGACCCCACACTTCAAGCGTAGTGCATTCTGCCTACAGCACATTCTGCCTGCAGCGCCCCAGCAGCACTGGGCGCTGTAGATAGATTGTTTTGCACCTCCTTTTTTTTTTTTTTTTTTTCCACTTATTACAACATTACATACACTAGTTTAATACATCAATTATGTTCTTAGAGCCAATCTAAAAATTTAAAACAAGAAGTTAATTAGAAAAAACATTAAACATTGGGTTGCCTCCCAACAAGCGCCTGATTTAACGTCGCGGCACGACTCAAATTCGTGCTCTCAATCTGGCTTGATTTCTAGCCTCCGAGCTTCTTCAACAGATGGCCTGAGATGGGTCAGAATGACAGGCCTTTCCCATTCTTCTGCTTTTCTGCGCCCCGGGACACAATTGCCGGAAATATCCGGTACTTTCTTAATTTCCTTCGTCATACTCTTTTCCACCTCCCCTAACAATCCTTTTTCAATGGGATCAACCGGCATCATGTAAAGCCTTAGTGATGTGGAAGCATTCTCCACCACCAAGATCATTGCTAATTCCTCATAGTGGGTTGGCAACCGGAGTGGTTTATAAACCTTGAATACTTCTTCTTGATTACCCACTCTCATCGTCATTTTACACTCACAGACATCGATAATGGCGCGGCCTGTGGCTAAGAATGGACGCCCCAAAATAAATGGGACGTCCTGATCTGGCTCGTAATCTAGGATGATGAAGTCAGCCGGAAATACGAATGAGCCAACTTGGACTAGGACGTCCTCAATCACACCCTCCGGATGGGCCAAAGAGCGGTCTGCCAGATGTAAAGTAACCGTGGTTGGGCGTGGATCACCTAATCCTAACTGTCGGAACACTGAAAGTGGCATCATATTTATGCTTGCTCTGAGGTCGCATAATGCTCTTCCCACAGCATGTTTCCCAATAGAGATTTGAATAGTGAAGCTGCCCGGATCCTTTAGCTTTTGCGGTAGTTTCCCTTGAATTCTCGAACTGCACTCTTCAGTAAGTGCCACCGTTTCATACTCATTCAATCTTCTTTTGTTGGCCACAATATCCTTGATGTACTTTGCATATTTCGGCACTTCTTGAAGAATATCCACTAATGGAATGTTTATTTGCACCTGTTTTAAGATCTCAAAGAATTTCTTGTAAGCCTCATTGTCTTTCAACTTTTGCAATCTCTGGGGAAAGGGAGGTGGTGGCCTTGCAACCAATTGTGGGGGTTGCTTAGCCACTACCTCGTCGACTGTATTTTCATCTCCCTTGGCTTTTTCTGAAGTGATCTCCATGGTAGTTGGTTTTTCATTGAAAGTGACTTGCTTTTTCTTTTTCTTTTCGACCTCCTCTAGCTGTCTCCCATTCCTTAGTGAAACTGCATTTAGTGATGCCCGTGGGTTAGCTTCAGTGTCGCTGGGTAGTGCCCCAGCAGGTCGAGTATTCTGTGCTCCGGCCAACTGCCCCAACTGGCGTTCCAAATTTCTTACTGTAGTAGTGAGGGTTTGATACTCCGTTTTGAATTATTTATTATCTTGCACCAGCTGCTTCAGTAATTCATTTGTGTTATCCTCAGATTGAGGAGGTTGCCTCTGTGATTCGTTATAGTTTCCCTGTGGTCTGCTCATATTCTGCTGCGGCTGATTACCTCCCCATGAAAAATTAGGATGATTCCTCCAATTTGGATTGTAGGAATTTCCATACTGTGCATGTTGATTCGCGGGGCCCCTGCTTTGTTGTCCCACATAATATATAGACTCTGGATTGGTGGGACACATATCAATTGTGTGGTTATCACCACACATCTCACAACATAGTGACATTTGCTGAACCTGCTGCCTGGGTTGACCCTGCTGCATAGTTATCCGATTCATCTGATTTGCCAATTTAGCCATTTCAGCTCTCATGGCTGCCAAGTCATCCAATTCTATCAACCCTGCTCCTTTCTGCTTTATGGCTCTGCGTGAGTCACCATCACCTTGCCAATTATGGTCATTGGCTGTAAAGTTGTTCAATAAAAGTTGGATTTCGCTGTAAGGTTTAGCCATGCAACTTCCACCGCATGCTGAATCAAGGTTCATCTTTGAGGCTTCATCTAAACCGTCAACAAATGTATGCCCAAGTACCTCATCTGTTTGGCAATGGTGTGGACAGTCTCTAAGTAACTTTTTGTACCTCTCCCATGCCTGTCTAAGGGTTCCCCCTCTCTTTGTTCAAAGCCCAAAATTTGACTTCTCAGTGATTTGGTTTTCTTGGTAGGAAAGAATTTTATCAGAAACTTTCTTGCCAAGTCATCCCATGTGTATATACTGTTTGCTGGCTCCATTTGTAGTCACTCTTTTGCTTCCCCCAACAGAGAAAAGGGAAACAACGTCAATCTCACATAATCCTTCGACACATTTGGGTAGTTGTACGTGTCTGTTATCTCTAGGAAGTTCTGAATGTGTCGCTGTGGGTCTTCGTGAGACAGCCCCACATATTGCCCCATAGACTGGATGAGTTGCACCATATACTGCTTCAACTCAAAATGTCCTGTGATCTCAGGCTTGACAATTGCCTGAGTCATATTGGCCAGATTAGGCCTTGTAGCTTCAATCACCGCCCTTTCTGCGTTTCCTGCCATCTCGATAGGCTGCGGTTGCACAACTATGTCCAGCTCTGGGTTAGTTCTGGTCCTGGCGTCTACTTCCCTCCTTAATCTGTGTAAGGTACGTTCAATCTCTGGATCAAAAGGAAGCAGGTTGTTTGCACTTCTACTTCTCCGCATTCAACAGAAAAGCCTGTGTCAAAGCAAACAACGTCAGCCGATTAATATAACTTGAATAAATAACAAATAAAAGCTGTAATTTGTAAAGTAGCAGAATTTTAAGCCCCCGGCAACGGCGCCAAAAACTTGTTGCTCCCCTAACGCACACGCAAGTATACGTGATCGACAAGTAATATAGGACAATGAGTTCGGATTATCGTACCCAAGGGACTTAAAATTCCGCTACTTTATGACAACTAATATAGTTATTTAACAAGCAAGGATCAAATTGAACAGTGGTTTATTCTAAATTGTATTGCTAATTTATATCTAAGGATTGCAAAGAATAAATATGTGTGTTGTAATCAATAAAACAAACATTCCAGGGTTGTGATTATGTTTCCAATCCTATTGTGTTGTAATTGACTTATCGTTCATATAGTTAATGTAAGATTTCTAATTGATCGATAATGATACTCATAGCCTTCTTCCGAAGTACTATTCGCCTATTCCTATAAAGATTAACGCCTATATTCCTATGGAATTAATCTAGCAAGAATGCATTAAGGACACGATTTTCCAATTAAGTATGGCGATTAAGTATATTCCTATCCTAACCACGAATCCGCTCTTTTAATCAAAGTTAAGAACATGCTTTCTTCAATTCTTATTCTAATCTAGACTTAGTTTTCTCAAACATAGCATAGATAATTGATAGAACTCAATTGATGGCCAAAACAATTAAGCAATTTAGCATAGAATTGAAGAAACAATCTTATCCACATTAACTATTAAAACGAAATCATCAAGTTAGAAACACAATATTCATGGCTAATCACAATCCCAGAACAAGGGGTGATTAGCCACTCATGTTCAACAAAATCAAATAACTAAGTGTGAAAAACTAAATAGAGATACTAGATTGAATTGATGAACTGAGAATTTGCTTGTAATGTTGATGTTCCTAAGCCTCCTTAGACTCCAAAATCACGTTCTTCCCTTCTTAGATGGGTTTAGGGGTGCTTATATAGGAGTTGGGAAGGTTTGGGGTCGGTTTGGGGGTCTTCTAGACGAAGTAGGACAAAATTCCCGTAAGCAGCGCCCGGAGTGGCGCCCAGCGCCCCCCAGGGGACTGCTGGCAGTGGGCTTCGCTTCTTCACTGTCTCCAGCGCCACAGGCAGCGTTGGGCGCTGGCCTGTGGCCTCCAGTCTTCCTTTGTCCGTGTCTTCTTGTTTTGGCTCATTTCTTCCCCGGTTTCGTCCCCGATTGCTTTCAACTCATTCCTACACATAAAAACATCTTATATTAACATGAATCAATGCAATTAACATCCCAAATTCAAACAAACAAGAGCTAAATATGGGATAATTTACACAACATTTTATATGTTTTCTACCAATTATCAGTAACTAGAGCTGTGAGATTGATACTGAGCCCAGGAATATTGCAGTTGGTGACAATGACAACTGTAGGTTACAGTTGGTAACAATGGCAACTGGTAACCAGAGCTGGGAAGATTTTTAAATGATTTCTTACTGATTTACTGTTTTTAAATAATGATTTACTGCTTCATTATGCATTGCTTTGTGCTTTACGTGTTTCCTTACTTTAAGTCATTATTTATATGTGCTACTCACTGAGTTGGAAGTACTCACATTACTCCCTGCACCATGTGTGCAGATTCAGGCATTATTGATTCCGCTCCGAGGCATTGACTACAATTTTCAGAGCAGTGACTCAGAGACTACGAGGTAGCTGTTGGCGTCCGCAGCCCCGTATCTCTTTATATTGTTATTTCCACTTTCTTCAAACAATTGTGCCAGAGATATTGTAATAGTAATCTTGTTATTAGGATTTCATTAGTTGCTCATGACTTTGTGACACCCCGGTTTCGGGCTGTTGTTGGGATGGTTCACTATGTTTTTCCGCAAATGACCGCTATTATACTATGTTGTGTTGTTTTCTTGTCAAATTAACTGCTTAAAATGAGTTATGGTTCGAATTGGCTGGCCTTGTTTTCACGAGAGGCGCCATCACGACCGGGTTTGGGATTTGGGTCGTGACAAGCTTGGTATCAGAGCCTAGGTTACGTAGGTCTCACGAGTCATGAGCGGGTTTTGTAGAGTCTCGCGGATCGGTACGGAGACGTTTGTACTTATCTTCGAGAGGCTGCGGAACCTTTTTAGGAAAATTCCATATTCTTGAAATTCTTGTCGTGCGAACTTGTTGATCCGAGTACTAAAACTTCTGCTATCCTGTTCTCTCACAGATGGTGTGGCCGCGAACTACCGGACGAGGTGGACGACCACTAGTACCGCCCACTGAGGCCACCAGAGGTGGTGGACGCGGTCGTGGTCGTGGTAGAGGCAGAGCGGCGAGGGCAGCATCTGTTGATCCACCAGCTGCCCCAGCTCAGGAACGGGCTCCAGCAGCACCAGTTCAGGCACCAGCTTTGCCTATCGCTATTCTAGGTCTTCAGGAGACCTTGGCTCAGATATTATCTGTTTGCACTGGCCTGGCTCAGGCGGTTTCAGCCACCACAGCCGCAACTACTTCACAGGTCGGGGGAGGCAATCAGACTCCAGTTGCCGGTACGCCTGAGCAGGTAGTGCAGGGACTTCAGATGTCGGGGGCACCTCCAGCCCAGTCAGCTGCACCAGCTCAGGAATTCATAGTACTAGTTATGCCAGATGATGAACAACGTCGCCTTGAGAGGTTTGGCAGACTCCAGCCTCCGTCATTCAGTGGTGCTGAGGGCGAGGATGCCCAGGGTTTTCTTGACAAGTGTCAGCGAATGCTCCGGACAGCCCGGATTCTTGAGTCTAGTGGTGTGGTATTCACCACCTTTCAGTTTACGGGAGCTGCCTTTAATTGGTGGGAGACGTATGAGAGGCGTAGGCCGGTTGATGCAGCGCCCCTTACTTGGCAACAATTCTCTGCTTTTTTCTTGGAGAAGTATGTGCCGCAGTCCCGCAGAGAGGAGCTGTGCAGAGAGTTTAAATGGCTGCGACAGGGGGATATGACTGTGTCGCAATATGAGTCAAGATTTTTTGAGTTGGCTCGACATGCTGTCTGGATGGTTCTGACTGATCGTGAAAGGATCAAGAGGTTTGTGGATGGCCTTAACTATCATCTTCGTATCCTCATGACCAGGGAGAGAGTATTGGGTGCTACCTTCGAGGAGGTGGTTGATATAGCTCGCGAGATTGAGACGGTTCGCCGTCAGGAGCGAGAGGAGAGGGAGGCTAAGAGGCCTCGTGGACTGGGTAGTTACAGTGGTACTCCTTCGAGAGGCCAGTTTCAGCAGGGTAGAGGCCGTTCCTTCAGGCCTGCTCAGCAAGCCCGTCCAGAATACCGTGGGGCATCTGCAGGTCGTGGTCATCATGGGTTACAGCAGGGCCAGTCAGCACTCAGTGCCCTTCCAGCTCATGCTCCGTCGGCCCAGGGTCCTCCTAGTCCAAGTGCATCTACTAGAGCACCAGGGAGTTGTTATGATTGTGGCGAAATGGGCCACATGTGGAGTCATGTCCTCATCGTGGTGCTAGACCGTTCCAGCAGAGGGGTCAGCCCTCGACTTCTGCTCCAGTTACCTTACCGCCTGCCCAGCCAGCTAGGGGTGGAGGTCAGGAAGCCAGAGGTCGCCCCAGAGGGGGAGGTCGAGCAGGCGGTGGCCATGCTCGATTTTATGCTATCCCAGGCAGGACGGATGCCAGTGCTTCAGACGCCGTTATTACAGGTATTGTTTCAGTCTGCCACAAAGATGCCTCTGTATTATTTGATCCCGGTTCCACTTATTCATACGTGTCCTCATATTTTGCTCAATATTTGGGTATGCCCCGGGAGTTTCTTGCTTTACCTGTTTATGCGTCTACCCCGGTGGGCGATACTGTTGTTGTGGACCGTGTGTAACAGTCGTATATAGTGACTATTGCGGGTCTGGAGACTCGAGTGGACCTATTGCTACTAAGCATGGTAGATTTTGATGTTATTTTGGGCATGGATTGGCTATCTCCATGTCGTGCTATTTTAGACTGTCATGCTAAGACAATTACTTTGGCTATGCCGGGTGTGCCGTGGATAGAGTGGCGTGGTGTGACTGATTATATTCCTAGTTGGGTGATATCATACTTGAAAGCCCAGCGTATGGTTGGGAAGGGTTGCCTTGCATACCTAGCGTTTGTGATGGATTTTGGAGCTGAGACTCCAAGCATCGAATCTATTCCAGTTGTGAGGGATTTTCTCGATGTATTTCCTGCAGACCTACCGGGCATGCCACCGGACAGGGATATTGATTTTGGAATTGACCTAGTGCCGGGCACTTAGCCCATTTCTATTCTGCCGTATCGTATGGCACCAGCAAAGTTGAAAGAATTAAAGGAGAAACTTCAGGAACTCTTAGATAAGGGGTTCATTCGGCCTAGTGTGTCACCTTGGGGTGCACCGGTTCTATGTGTGAAAAAGAAGGATGGCACGATGAGAATGTGCATCGATTATAGGCAATTGAACAAGGTAACAATCAAGAACAAATATCCTTTGCCTCGCATCGATGATTTATTTGACTAGCTTCAGGGAGCACGAGTGTTCTCTAAGATCGATCTCCATTCAGGATATCACCAGTTAAAGATCAGGGATGCAGATATTCTTAAGACTGCTTTCCGGACTAGATATGGCCACTATGATTTTCTTGTTATGTCTTTCGGGCTAACCAATGCCCCAGCAACGTTCATGCAGTTAATGAACAATGTATTTCGGCCTTATCTGGATTCATTCGTGATGGTATTCATTGATGATATTCTGGTGTACTCGCGTAACCAGGAAGACCACGCATAAGATTTGCGAGTTGTATTACAGAGACTGAGGGAGGAGAAGCTTTATGCAAAATTCTCTAAGTGCGAGTTTTGGCTCAACTCAGTGGCTTTCTTGGGGCACGTGGTGTCCAGCGAGGGTATACAGGTTGATCCAAAGAAGATAGAGGCGGTCCAAAGTTGGCCTAGACCGTCTTCAGTCACAGAGATTCATAGCTTTCTTGGGTTGGCAGGCTATTATCGCCGGTTTGTTCAGGGATTCTCATCCATCGCATCGCCCCTGACCAAATTGACTCAAAAGGGTGTTCCATTTGTGTGGTCGGACAAGTGTGAGGAGAGCTTTCAGAAGCTCAAGACAGCCTTAACCACAGCTCCAGTATTGGTTCTACCATCAGCCTCAGGTTCGTATATCGTGTATTGTGATGCCTCAAGAATTGGGATCGGTTGTGTACTAATTTAGGATGGTAGAGTTATTGCTTATGCTTCTCGTCAGTTGAAGCCTCATGAGAAGAACTACCCCATGCATGATTTGGAGCTGGCTGCCATAGTTCATGCTTTAAAGATTTGGAGGCATTACTTGTATAGCGTATCTTGTGAGGT
>MCJB01027365.1:23249-121343 GCA_002018475.1 Nicotiana obtusifolia
GTACTACCTATTCTTCAGAACGATTGGCAAGGATTTATATCCGAGAGATTGTCCGGCTGCATGGTGTTCCAGTTTCTATCATTTCAGATAGAGGTAAGCAGTTCACTTCGCAGTTCTGGAAAGCCGTGCAGAGGGAGTTGGGTACCAGGTGGAATTGAGCACAGCATTTCATCCTCAGACGGATAAGTAGTCAGAATGTACCATTCAGATACTGGAGGACATGCTGCGTGCATGTGTTGTTGATTTCGGAGGTTCATGGGACGAATTTCTACCGCTTGCAGAGTTCGCTTATAACAACAACTACCAGTCAAGTATTCAGATGGCTCCATATGAGGCTCTGTATGGGAGGCGGTGTAGATCTCCGGTTGGTTGGTTCGAGCCCGGCGAAGCTAGGCTATTGGGGACTGACTTGGTTCAGGATGCTCTAGAGAAGGTGAAAACAATCCAGGAGAGGCTCCGTACAGCACAGTCGAGGCAAAAGAGTTATGCCGATAGGAAGGTTCGAGATGTGTCCTACATGGTTGGCGAGGAGGTCTTGCTGAAGGTTTCGCCCATGAAAGGTGTTATGAGATTCGGAAAGAAAGGAAAATTGAGTCCTCGGTTCATTGGGCCGTTTGAAGTACTACGGAGAATCGGGGAGGTGGCTTATGAGCTTGCTTTGCCACCCAGTCTGTCGAGTGTACACCTAGTATTTCATGTTTCTATGCTCCGGAAGTATATTGGGGACCCGTCTCATATTTTGGACTTCAGCACGATTCAGTTGGATGGTAATTTGACCTATGAGGTGGAGCCAGTGGCGATTTTGGATCGTCAGGTTCGGAAGTTGAGGTCCAAGCAGATAGCTTCGACGAAAGTTCAATGGAGAGGTCGGTCTGTGGAGGAGGCTACCTGGGAAACCGAGTAGGAAATGCAGAGCAGATACCCTCACCTATTTGAGACTTCAGGTATGTTTCTTGACCCATTCGAGGACGAACGTTTGTTTAAGAGGGGGAGAATGTGACGACCCGGCCAGTCGTCTCGTGGGTTACTGCTCCGTCTTCCCCATTTTTTATCTCATTATGTTTCGTTATCTGTGTTTAACGTAACCAAGTCGAGTAGTTGAGTGCGGGGTGGACTTGGTAAGAAACAAAACACTTAGTCTCTTTCAAGAAGATTTAAACCGGAAGGTCAATCGGATGTTGACTTCTGGGTTAGAAGGCTCGGATGTGAGTTCCCATGGTTCGGTTAGTTTTGGGAGATGATTTATGACTTAGGAGTGGGATCGGAATTAGTTTTGGAGGTCCGGTGTAGAGTTAGGGTTGAATTGGCGAAGTTAGCATTTTGGCAATTTCCGGGTGTTAGGCGAGATTTTGATCCGAGGGTCAGAATGAAATTCCGAAAGTTGTTGTAGCTTCGATATGTGATTTAAGACTTGCATGCAAAATTTCGGGTCATTCGGACGTGGTTTGGTTGGGTTTAGGTCAGTAGAGCGATCTAGAAATTTTTTGGATCCTTAGGCTTGAATCCGACGCGAATTGGTGTTGATAGGTTGTTTTGAACGTTCCGAAGGTTGGAATAAGTTCGAGTAACGTTATGAGATAGGTTGGCATCTTTGGTTAAGGTTCTAGTAGCCTCGGGTGAGTTTTGGGTGGTTAAATGGACTAATTCATCATTGGAAAAGAAAGTTGAAGAAAACCAGGTGTCGAGAATGCGGTCGCATTTCTCAAATGCAGACCGCATATCTTTCCAAGAGATCGCAAACCCAGGCAGGTTCCTGGGCAAAGTTCATGTCAGAAATGCGGACCGCATATCTAACATGTGGACCCTATATCTGACATCGAGACCGAAAACTGAGACAGAAAACTGAACAAAATGTAACGCCAAAAATGCGGTCAGAAATGCGGACCGCATTTCACCATGCTGAGACCGCATACCGGGACAGAATTTTTGGACTAAAATCTACATCAAGAATGTGGTCGAAATGCGTTCGCAAACCTGAAATGCGGACCGCAAACCATGCTTCATGTTGAAATTGCGGTGAAGGCTAGGGCCACTTTTGCGGTGGCCACGTCAAATATGCGGACCGCATATCTGTTCTGCGACAGATATGCGATCACAAAGAGAAACACCTCCAAACACCATAAAATCACAACAAATCAACCTTAAAACTACATCCAAAGGACATTTCTTGGACAATTTCTCAAGAGGAAGAGTTTTGACCATCTTTAACATTGTTGGAGCTATAGAGCTCGGGTCGAAGCAAGTGTTGGGGCAATTCTTGGAAGATTCCCAAGGGAAAACATCGGGGTAAGTGTTCTGGACTTAATCTTGGGCAAATTACCCAAACCTACTGCTATTCTAGCTTGTAATTGTGAATAAGTTGGGGAAATTGTGGAAAAACCCTTAACTTTAGATTTTAAGACTTGGAGGTCGAACCGATGTCGGAATTCGATAAATCTTGTATGGTTGAACTCATGGGAAGATAAGGAACCCGTTGAGGTGAAAAATTACTGAATTTCAAAAAAGTGGGCCCGGGGCTCGGGTTTTGCTAATTTTGGGATTTTTTGGTATTTATTGATTGTTTTCGCGTGGGTTTTGTTCCCTCAACATATTGTGACGTAATTGTTCTGAATTTGGATAGATTCGACGCACGTGGAGGCCAATTCGAAGGGCAGGCGTCGTGGGCTAGGAATTTAGCCGGTTCGAGTGAGTAGTGATTGTAAATAATGTCCTAAGGGTTCCAAACCCCATATTTGCACATCGTAGTGCTATATTGAAGTGAGGCACACGCTCGATGATGAGCGTGGGGTCGTTTACTACTGGGACTGTGACTTGATCCGTCCCGATTGATAATTTTACTACATATTTGATTGAAACCTATTTGATATCATTATGTTTTGGGCTGATTGCCATATTTGGGCTTCGTGCCAGTTGTTGAACAAATCTAGGGATTTATATCACTATTTCCTCACTATTTGTACTTATTACTTGAACTCAGTCATGTTGTTTCTACTGTTGTACAACTCAGCCACCTTTTACTCAGTTTTGAGATTTACACGATATTTTAAATGATGTTTTGGGCTGAGAACTACTGTTTTACTATGCTCGAGGGGCTTGTGATGATTTTCTGACTGAGTGCGGCCGAGGGCCAGATGTGAGGTTTTACTGAGTGATATAAGGCCGAGGGCCTGAGACACTGTACATACGCCACGAAGTGGCTTGATTGACATGAGGCCGAGGGCCTAGATGTATGCCACGAGGTGGCTTGATATAGCTCTTGGGCCGTAAGGGGCCCCTCCCGGAGTCTGTACACCCCCAGTGAGCGCAAGGTACCCAGAGATAATACAGTTGGTAACAATGACAACTGTAGGTTACGGTTGGTAACAATGACAACTGGTAACCAGAGATATTACAGTTGGTAACAATGACAACTGTAGGTTACAGTTGGTAACAATTACAACTGGTAACCAGAGATAATACAGTTGGTAACAATGATAACTGTAGGTTACGGTTGGTAACAATGACAACCGGTAACCAGAGATATTACAGTTGGTAACAATGACAACTGTAGGTTCCTGTTGGTAACAATGACAACTGGTAACCAGAGCTGTGAGATTGATACTGAGCCCAGGAATATTGTAGTTGGTAACAATGACAACTGTAGGTTACAGTTGGTAATAATGGCAATTGGTAACCAGAGCTGGGAAGATTTTTAAATGATTTTTTACTGATTTATTGTTTTCAAATAATGATTTACTGCTTCATTATGCATTGCCTTGTGCTTTATGTGTTTCCTTACTTTCATTCATTATTTATATGTTCTACTCACCGAGTTGGAAGTACTCACATTACTCCCTGCACCATGTGTGCAGATTCAGGCGTTATTGATTCCGCACTGAGGCATTGACTACGATTGTCAGAGCGGTGACTCAGAGACTACGAGGTAGCTGTTGGCGTCCGCAGCCCCGTATCTCTTTATATTGTTATTTCCACTTTCTTCAAATAATTGTGCCAGAGATATTGTAATAGTAATCTTGTTATTAGGATTTCATTAGTTGCTCATGACTTTGTGACACCCGGTTTCGGGCTGTTGTTGGGATGGTTCACTATGTTTTTCCGCAAATGACCGCTATTAAACTATGTTGTGTTGTTCTCTTGTTAAATTAACTGCTTAAAATGAGTTATGGTTCGAATTGGTTGGCCTTGTCTTCACGAGAGGCGCCATCACGACCGGGTTTGGGATTTGGGTCGTGACAAATCATCAATTGATGTGCCTTTAACTAGATTGACCCAGAAGGGAGCCCCATTCAGTTGGTCCGACAAGTGTGAGAAGAGCTTTCAGAAGCTCAAGCCTGCATTGACTACAACCCTAGTGTTGGTGTTTCCTACAGGTTCGAGATCTTACACCGTCTATTGTGATGCGTCGCATATTGGGCTTGGCGCGGTGTTGATGCAGGATGATAGGGTGATTGCCTACACGTCTTGGATGTTGAAGATTCATGAGAAGAATTACCCTATGCACGATTTAGAGTTGGCAGCTATTGTTCACGCATTGAAGATTTAGAGGCACTATCTATACGATGTTCATTATGAGGTCTATACAGACAATCTGAGTCTCCAACATCTGTTCAAGCAGAAGGACCTAAATGTGTGGTAGCGGAGATGGTTAGAGTTGCTGAAAGACTATGACATAACCATATTATATCATCTGGGGAAGGCCAATGTGGTGGTCGATGCATTGAGTAGGAAGGCTGAGAGTATGGGTAGTTTGGCATATTTATTGGTAGCAGAGAGGCTACTAGCCATAGATGTTTAGGCCTTGGCCAATCAATTTGTGAGATTGGATGTTTCAGAACCTAGTCGGGTTCTTGCTTGCATTGTGGATCAGTCATCATTGTTGGAGCGTAACAAGGCTTAGTGTTGAAGGACATAGTGCAGCGGGTTAACGCTAAGGAGGTTGTGATTGGTGATGATGGTGTTACGTGGCTTCGAGGCCGGATTTGTGTTCCAAATGTGGATGGGTTGAGAAATTTGATACTTGAGGAGGCTCACAGCTCGCGCTATTCCATTCACCCAGGTGTCACAAAGATGTACTATGACTTGAAACAATACTATAAGTGGCAGAGAATGAAGAAAGATATTGTTACTTATGTCTCTCGGTGTTTGAATTGTCAACAGGTGAAGTATGAGCATCAGAAACAGGGAGGGTTGGTTCAAATATTGGAGATACCAGAGTAGAAGTAGGAGCACATCACTATGGACTTTGTGGTAGGCCTACCACCAACCTTGAAGAAATATGACGTAGTTTGGGTTATTGTGGACCGACTGACTAAGTCTGCACACTTCATTCCAGTGGTGACTTCCTATTCCGTAGAGCAGTTGGGTCCTTGCATGGTGTGCCCATTTACATCATTTCTAACCAAGGCACATAGTTCACATCGCAATTTTGGAGAGCAGTGCAGCGAGTGTTGGGTACACGGGTGGAGTTGAGTACAACATTTCACCTGCAGACGGTCGGACAGTCTGAGCGCACTATTCAGATCTTGGAAGATATGTTACATGACAGTGTTATGGATTTCGGAGGTTCATAGGATCAGTTTCTACTGTTAGCAGAGTTCACCTACAACAACAGCTTCCAGTCGAGTATCCAGACGACTCCTTATGAGGCCTTATATGGGAGGAGATGTCGTTCTCCGATCGGTTGGTTTGAGCCTAAGGAGGCTAGGTTGTTGGGAACTGATTTAGTCCTTGATGCCTTGGAGAAGGTGAAGGTGATCCAAGAGCGGCTTCGTATAACACAGTCCAAGCAGAAGAGTTATGCTGATAGGAGGTTTCATGATGTTGCATATATGGTGGATCAGAAGGTTTTGCTCACAGTTTCTCCCATAAAAGGTGTGATGAGGTTTGGTAAGAAGGGCAAGTTGAGCCCTCGGTATATTGGTCCTTTTGAGTTTCTTGAGAGAGTAGGAGAGGTGGCTTACAGACTTGCATTGCCACCTAGTCTATCAGGTGTTCACCCAGTGTTTCATGTTTCTATGCTCCAGAATTATTATGGTGATCCGTCACATATTTTGGACTTCAGAGCGGTGCAACTGGACAGGGATTTGACTTATGATGTGGAGCTGGTGGCCATGTTGGACTGCCTGGTTCGAAAGTTGAGGTCAAAGAATATAGCATCAGTGAAAGTTCGTTGGAGAGGTCAAACACTTGAGAAGGCTACTTGGGAGGACGAGCGGGGGTTGCTAAGCAGATATCCACACCTATTTGAGACTCCAAGTATGATTCTAGACCCATTCGAGGACGGACGTTTCTTTAAGAGGGGGATAATGTAACGACCCGACCGATTATTTTGTGTATTGTAGCCCCATTCCACTATTTATAGCCTCTTCTATGTTCATTAGTGGTTTTTTGACTTGTCGGGGTGGTTGATTTGGTTTCGGGGATGTTTCAGAGTGAATTATGATACTTAGTCCCAAGGTTGGAAGCTTAAGTTGGAAGAGTCGACTGGAGTTTTACTTTTGTGTAAACGATTCCGGAATGGGATATTGATGGTTCTGATAGATTTTTATGGTAATTTTGGACTTAGGCATATGTCCGGATATTGATTTGGAGGTCCATAGGTTGGTTTGATACTTTTGGCGAAAGTTGAAAAGTTGAAGGTTTGGAAGGTTGAGAGGTTTGACAGAGAGTTAACTTTGTTAATATCTGGTTCAGATTTTGATTTCAGAAGTTGGAGTAGGTCCATTGTGTTATTTGGGACTAGTGTGCGAAATTTGAGGTCATTTAGAGTTGATTTGATATGGTTCAACATTGGTTTTAGAAGTTGGAAGTTCATTAGTTTTATTAGGCTTGAATTGGGGTGTGATTCGTGATTTTTATGTTGCTTAATGTGATTTGAGGCTTCGAGTACGTCCTTATTGGTTGTTTAGGACTTGTTGATATGTTTGGATGGGATCCGGGGGAACCCGAGTGTGGTTAGGATGGAGTTCGAGTCATCTTTGGACTTTGGAGTTTGGCTGAAGTTTCTGATGCTTGGTGCCGCAGAAGCGGAAAGGAAAGCTGTTGAGAGAGTTCGCGGATGCGGACAGCTGGGCGTAGGTGCGCAAGGAGTCTGTAGGTGCAAATCCACATAAGCGACTAGAAGCCCGCAGAAGTGCACGAGCGGGGAGTTTCATGATTTCCGCATATGCGAAGGAATTTCCGAAGATGTGACTCTGCAGGTGTGAGTTTTTGTCTGCAAAAGAGGAAGGCCGTATTTTAGGAGGGAGCCGCAGATGCGACCAACTTTCCACAGAAGCGGGACATCAGATGCGGTTAAGTGGCCGCAGGTGCGGATTCACTGGCAGGTTCTTATATTCAAAGGTTTTGAGTGTTTTCTCATTTTGGGAGATTTGGAACTCGGCTAAGGGCGATTTTTGAGATGGATTTTGCTACAATTAAAGAGGCAAGTGAAGTTTAATCACTTTTGTTGATAAATATTTATTACCCATTGATTATTATACCTAGTTTTGTGGATTTGAAGTGAAATTTGGGGATTTTAGACCATGGCATTGGAGAGTGAGATTTGAGGATTTGAGGATCGATTTGTGGATGGAATTGGATGAAATTAGTATGGTTTGACTTGTAATTGAATGGGTGTTTGGAATTTGTGAATTTTGTCAGGTTCTAGGGTGCGGGCCTGGGATTGACTTTTTGGGTTGACTTTGTATATTTGATTCAAGACTTTAGTCTTATCTTTTGGAATTGTATCCTATGGCTATTAATTATGGTAATAAATTATTTTGGCTATATTCGAGCCGTCCGAAGATTGATTCACGCGGGAAGGGCTTGTTAGAGGAGTGATTTTCCTTACTTAAGGTAAGTATCTTACCTAAACTTGGTTGAGGTACTAGTTGCGTGAATTATTTGTGATAGCTACGTGCTATGGGTGCGTACATATGTGGGGTTTGAGCCCATGTGCGAGCACCAAGGTATTTATCCATATTCAGGATAGTGCTTAGGCTATGATTTATTGACTGTTAATCTATAAGCTATGATGTTTCTCATATTTGTAACCTTGTTGTGAACTATTTGAGCCATGTTTGAGGTTACAGCGTGGCTAATTCCCTAAATGAACTTGATAGTTGTTATCTATGTGATTGAATTGTCGATTTGAGCTATGATATCGCACTTTGCACATGCCTACACTTTAGCATGTCATTATACCAGTCCGAGAGTATGAAACTTGATAATCATTGATCATGTACATGTATTCTCGTATATTTGCTTTCTTTGTGTTATGAACTGGTAGCCTGTGACCACACCGTGCAGAATGTAATTATGGCAAGTGAATTATCCGTGCAGATCCAGATTTTGATATTATTAGCACGTGAGTTGACCGTGCGGTTGATATTATTAGCACATGAGTTGTCTGTGCAGTGTGTGAATATGGATCCATCCCCATAGGGTAACTCTCTCATGTTTCTCTCTTGATGATGTACACACAGATTTGAGAAAATTCTGGCTAGTGTTTGTGTTTGGATTTTGCATTTCATTTTTACTTGCATTTCTCGTGGATGCTTACCTGATTTATTTGCATATCATGTTTATAAGCGGTATCATGACTGGTGATGGTAGGCTATAATCTCATGTTTTAGTCACTTATGGCACTCTAATTCACTGCACTTTTATTGTATTTGAGCTTTAATCGATAGTATTTTACACTTATTGTGTGTTTTATGCCTTGTAGGAGTGATTATGAGCTATGTAGATATATGGAGTGAATTCGAGTGATTTGGAGCTTTGAAGTCTGAGTAAAAGACCAAGAGATAAAGCCGGGATCGTGTTCGGGGGTCGAAAACCACATCTGGATATAAAAAAGTGAGGAAAATTCCGTACTCTAAGAAAAGCCCACAGCCACGGCGCGTGGGGCGCCGCGCGTGTGTATTTTTGTACTGCCTGACAAATTTCAAGTCTCTGGATTTTCCCACTAATGCCCCTTATGGAGCGTCGCCCCATGTGGCGTGCCTGTGCAAATTATATAGAGTATTGTCCTATTTCATGTAGGAAAAGGTGATTTTGTTTGGGCCCGACCCTACTTGGTATAAATACATGACAAAACGTTATTTTCTGGACTTTTGACATATATTCGACCTAAAGAGGCTAAGGAGGAGTTGGAGAAGCAAAAGCACAAGGGGTTCATCATTCAATCCTCACTCAACACTCGAGTTTGGATCGTTTTTTGTTTTCCTTTACTCTAAACATATTTGTGATGAATTACTCCATATCTATTGGAGTAGTTCTCTTTAGGGTTTGATGGATTTGGTGTTTTGGTATTTGTTCGTGGATTATAACTCTAGTTTTATGTATTGAAGAGTTGTTGGATGATTTAACTGTTGCATCTATATTCACCTGTTCATTTAGTCGAGAGAGGCATAACTTGTGATATCGCTGCATTATATTGTTGATTGAGTTCATTGATTCTTCTTAGTAATTGAAAGAGGCTAGTTGAGTTATTGATTAAACCTAGTTAGGAGGATAATCGAGATAGGTTCTCCTAAAGACCAATCCACTATGCATGCATATCTTCATGTGCTTAAATTGGTTCATCTTGTGAGGTTGAGACTTAATCGAGAGAGGAGTATCTACTAAACCTTTAAACTAATAATTGAGTGAATTGGAGAGACTCACTTAAACATTAGAAGTGAATTATATAGAGTTAGATCCCAAACAATTATCTTGCACCTATCCAATCAACCACTACTTTCTCCCACTGATAACTTTCTTGCTTACCTTTATTTGCTATTGTTATTAGTCAATAACTTTAGATTCTTAATTAATTATAGTTTTAGTCACATAAATCTCAACTATTGATTCTCTAGAATAGCAATCAAGTTAGAAACTATGAAAATACTGTTTAATTCCAATCCCTGTGGATACGATATTATACTATACTATCTTTGACTAGCGAGCATAATTAAAGTGGTATTTTGCGCTCGTCAAATTTTGGCACCGTTGCCGGGAATTGGCAATCAATAGTGTTTAAAATAGTTTGTAGTGCTAATTCAGGAATTTTTTTTTGTTTTTGATTTTATTTTTCTCTTTTTACGTTTGATGTTCTTTGACTATGCGCAAGTGACAGGTTTAGAGTGGTGCATGACTCGAACTTCTGCGAAGGATGTGCTACCATTCGAACCTGAGATAGAAAAACAACCGCGATAGGTGAAGAAGGAAAGAAATCTCATCAAGACAACAGAAAAGGTTGGACAATCCTCAACCAAAGAACTCATGGCTGGAAACGATGAAGATAATGTGGATTTGGCTGTGAGAGAAGCAGCCCAGCGACGAGAACAAGTTGCACGGGATGCTGAGGAAGCAGCTATTAGAGATGCGCGAAACATCTATGAAGAAGAGAGGGGTCTCAGACTTAATCAACATCAACCCTTGCCTCGGAGACACTTGGGGATTATGATAGACCAGTCTACAATCAAGGTTTATCCAATGTTCGACCACCTCCAATTGCAGCTAATAATTTCGAGCTGAAGCAAGGGTTGCTCCAAACCCTTCAAAACTGTTGTGTCTTCAAAGGGAAGATGAACGAAGATACAAACAACCATCTAATGGACATCGAGGAGATTATGAACACCTTTCAATACAATAGTGTGTCACAAGATACAGTTTACTTAAGGGCATTCCCCTTCACACTTAAAGAGGAAGCAAAGCAGTGGCTTCGAGGCTTATCTAATGGATCGATTCGAAAATGGAATGAGATGACCAGAAAATTTCTTGATAAATATTTCTAATCAGCTAAGACGGGCAAGATTAGAAGAGAAATCCATAACTTCTGCCAGAAAGATACTGAAACTATGTTTGAAGCTGGGAGAGGTTTAAGGAAATAGTCAGGAAGTGTCAATAAAGAGGAATTGAACTCTGGATGCAACTCCAGGACTTTTAGGATGGATTGACACCGACCTCACGTAGAACATTGAACAATGCAGTTGGAGGCCCTTTGATGAAGAAGACTTCAGAGAAGATAGTCACAATTCTTGATGAGTTGTCTGAAGATGCAAATCAGTGGCTCTCTGAGAGTGCTAAAAGAATAATATCAACTGGTGTTCACCAGGTTGATGCTAACATATTTGTGCAGGTACAACTTGATACTATGGCTAAAGAAATACGAAAATTGACCTTAGCTACAATACAAAGTGAGCCTCAAGTAGCTTGTGATATATGTGAAAGAGGACACCCTACTCATGAGTGTCAAGCCTCATCTGAGGAAGTGAATGATGTGGGAAATTACAATGCAATTAATTAGAAGCACCCCGGTTTTTAATGGAGTTCATCTGGAGGTACTGCAAATGCGTGGCAATAAAATAACTCTAGACCTCAAGGACAAGGAGCTTCAGTCTTCCTAAATCAGCAAAGTTAACAATTTCAGCCTCAACAGCCTATTCAACCTGGTCTAGAGGATCTAATGAAGGCCTTCATTATCAAGACAGATGAGAGGTTGGACGCTCACGGGGCAACTTGTGACGACCCGGCCAGTCGTCTCGTGGGTTACTGCTCCGTCTTTCCCATTTTCTTTCTCATTATGTTTCGTTATCTGTGTTTAATGTAAGCAAGTCGAGTAGTTGAGTGCGGGGTGGACTTGGTAAGAAACAAAACACTTAGTCTCTTTCAAGAAGGTTTAAACCGGAAAGTCAACCGGATGTTGACTTCTGGGTTAGAGGGCTCGGATGTGAGTTCCCATGGTTCGGTTAGTTTCAAGAGATGATTTATGACTTAGGAGTGGGATCAGAATTAGTTTTGGAGGTCCGGTGTAGAATTAGAGTTGAATTGGCGAAGTTAGCATTTTGGCAATTTCCGGGTGTAGGGCGAGATTTTGATCCGAGGGTCAGAATGGGATTCCGAAAGTTGCTGTAGCTTCGATATGTGATTTAGGACTTGCGTGAAAAATTTCAGGTCATTCGGACAAGGTTTGATTGGGTTTAGATCAACAGAGCGATTTAGAGGATTTTGAAATCCTTAGGCTTGAATCTGACTCGAATTGGGCGTTGAGAGGTTGTTTGAGCGTTCCGAAGGTTGGAACAAGTTTGAATGATGTTATGGAGTATGTTGGCGTGTTTGGTTGAGATTCCAAAGGCCTCGGGTGAGTTTTGGATGGTTAAACGGACTAACTCATCGTTGGAAAAGAAAGTTGCAGAAAACCAGGTGTCGAGAATGCGGTCGCATTTCTCAAATGCGGACCGCATATCTCTCTAAGAGATCGCAAACTTTGGCAGGTTCCTGGGCGAAGTTCATGTTAGAAATGCGGTAGGAAATGCGGACCGCATATCTAACATGCGGACCGCATATCTGACATTGAGACCGTAAACTGAGACAGAAAACTGAACAAAATTTAACGTCAAGAATGCGGTCGAAAATGCGATCGCAAACCTGAAATGCGGACCGCAAACCATGCTTCATGTTGAAATTGCGGTGAAGGCTAGGGCCACTTGCGGTGGCCACGTCAAATATGCGGATCGCATATCTGTTCTGCGATAGATATGCGATCGCATATAGGGCCGGACAGGGGTGTTTTTGTCTTGATTTTTGGCCCCTTTATAAACAGAAATCAGTGCCCGTTTGCCATGCAAAAGCCATTTTCCGTTACCCACAAAGAGAAACACCTCCAAACACCATAGAATCCCAGCAAATCAACCTTAAAATCATATCCAGAGGACATTTTCTTGGACAAATTCTCAAGAGGAGGAGTTTTGACCATCTTGAACATTGTTGGAGCTATAGAGCTCGGGTTGAAGCAAGTGTTGAGGCAATTCTTGGAAGATTCCCAAGGGAAAACATCGGGGTAAGTGTTCTTGACTTAATCTTGGTCAAAATTACCCAAACCTACTGCTATTCTAGCTTGTAATTGTGATTAAGTTGGGAAAATTGTGGAAAAACCCTTAACTTTAGATTTTAAGACTTGGAGGTCGAACCGATGTCGGAATTCGATAAATATTGTATGGTTGAACTCTTGGGAAGATAAGGGACCCGTTAAGGTGAAAAATTACTGAATTTCAAAAAAAATGGGCCCGGGGCTCGGGTTTTGCTAATTTTGGGATTTCTTAGTATTTATTGATTGTTTTCACGTGGGTTTTGTTCCCTCAACAAATTGTGACATAATTGTTCTGAATTTGGATAGATTCGACGCACGTGGAGGCCAATTCGAAGGGTAAAGGCGTCATGGTCTAGGAATTTAGCCGGTTCGAGGTGAGTAGTGATTGTAAATGATGTCTTGAGGGTTCGAAACCCCGGATTTGCACATCGTAGTGCTATATTGAAGTGAGGCACACGCTCGATGATGAGTGTGGGGTCGTTTTCTACTGGGACTGTGGCTTGGTCTGTCCCGATTGATAATTTTTACTACATATTTGATTGAAACCTATTTGATATCATCATGTTTTGGGCTGATTGCCATATTTGGGCTTCGTGCCAATTGTTTGAACCCTCCGGGGATTTTTATCACTATTTCCTCACTATTTGTACTTATTACATGAACTCAGTCATGTTGTTTCCACTGTTGTACAACTCAGCCACTTTTTACTCAGTTTTGAGATTTACACAATATTTGAAATGATGTTTGGGCTGAGAACTACTGTATTACTATGCCCGAGGGGCTTGTGATGATTTTCTGACTGAGTGCGGCCGATGGCCAGATGTGAGGACTTACTGAGTGATATGAGGCCGAGGGCCTGAGATACTGTATATACGCCACGAGGTGTCTTGATTGATATGAGGCCGACGGGCTAGATGTATGCCACGAGGTGGCTTGATATAGCGCTTGGGCCGTAAGGGGCCCCTCCCGGAGTCTGTACACCCCCAGTGAGCGCAGGGTACCCAGAGATAATACAGTTGGTAACAATGACAACTGTAGGTTACAGTTGGTAACAATGACAACTGGTAACCAGAGATAATACAGTTGGTAACAATGACAACTGTAGGTTACGGTTGGTAACAATGACAACCGGTAACCAGAGATAATACGGTTGGTAACAATGACAACTGTAGGTTCCTGTTGGTAACAATGACAACTGTAGGTTCCTGTTGGTAACAATGACAACTGGTAACCAGAGCTGTGAGATTGATACTGAGCCCAGGAATATTACAGTTGGTAACAATGACAACTGTAGGTTACAGTTGGTAATAATGGCAACTGGTAACCAGAGCTTGGAAGATTTTTAAATGATTTCTTACTGATTTACTGTTTTCAAATAATGATTTACTGCTTCATTATGCATTGCCTTGTGCTTTACGTGTTTCCTTACTTTCAGTCATTATTTATATGTGCTACTCATTGAGTTGGAAGTACTCACATTACTCCCTGCACCATGTGTGCAGATTCAGGCGTTATTGATTTCGCTCCAAGGCTTTGACTACGATTGTTAGAGCGGTGACTCAGGGACTACGAGGTAGCTGTTGGCGTCCGCAGCCCCGTAACTCTTTATATTGTTATTTCCACTTTCTTCAAACAATTGTGCCAGAGATATTGTAATAGTAATCTTGTTATTATGATTTCATTAGTTGCTCATGACTTTGTGACACCCTGGTTTCGGGCTGTTGTTGGGATGGTTCACTATGTTTTTTCGCAAATAACCGCTATTAAACTATGATGTGTTTTGTTCTCTTGTTAAATTTATTGCTTAAAATGAGTTATGGTTCGAATTGGCTGGCCTTGTCTTCACGAGAGGCGCCATCACGACCGGGTTTGGGATTCGGGTCGTGACACAACTATTAAAGAATTGGGCACTAGTTTTCGAAACTTGGAGAGACAAGTGGGACAGATTGCAACAATATTATCTGAGAGAGTCCTAAGTACTCTGCCAGCTGATAATGAGAGAAATCCTAAAGAAAATCCTAAAGAAACAGTGAATGCTATGACCTTGAGAAGCGGGCAAGTGTTGAAAGATACCACTTCAATCAAAAAAGAGGTTGGTACTTGAAAAGGAAAATGAGGAGTAGCTGAAGAACGATATTGATAAGAAGAAGAAAGGCAAGAAGGAAGCTGACAAAAAGAAGGAGGAGGAAACTTCGAGAAGCGATGAACCTACTGAGAGCGAGCATATGCCTGCTCTACCTTTTCCTCAAAATCTATATAGAGAAAAGCTGGACAAGCAATTTGAGAGATTTATGGATATGATGAAACAAGTTAATGCAAATTTGCCATTCATAGAAGTGCTCTCCCAAATGCCAGCTTATGCCAAATTCCTGAAGGAGATCCTGCCAAAGTAGAGGAAGATAGAAGAGACCTCAGTGGTCAAGCTCACAGAGCATTGTAGTGCAAAATTGCAAAACAAACTCCCACAAAAGTTTGGAGATCCAGGGAGGTTTACTATACCTTGCTCTTTAAGCTCTATTAATTTTGATAAATCTTTATGTGATTCTGGTGCCTCAATTAACTTAATGCCTCTATTTATTTACAAGAAATTGGAGAAGGAGATTGGAGAGAAAAGGTCAGTGCCAATATCTTTGCAGCTGGTGGACCAAACGAATCTGATGCCCGAGGGGATAGTGGAAGATGTTTTGTTCGGGTAGATAAGTTTGTATGTCTTGTAGGCTTTATAGTGGTGAAATGGAGGAGAACAAATAGGTCCCCCTCATCTTAGGAAGACCATTCTTAGCAATGGGTAGAGCAATATTAGATATACACGAGAGAAAGCTCATGCTTAGAGTGGGTGAGGAGACTGTAACTTTCGAGATGAATGTAGAAACGGGGGTGAAAAAGAGAAGCCAGCTACAAGCGTTGAGTGGAAAATGAAGAGCTCAAAAAAGAAGGCCGCGGCGAGTGAGAAAGATAAGTGTGAAGTGCACCCCAAAAAGGCTGAGAAGAAGCTGTCGGCATGGATGTGAGCATTAGTTCGAAGGCGAGGAATGGATCCTGACTTCGACTCAGATCTCGACTAGATGTTCAGGGAAGTTTCCTTTACCTTACGCTTTTTAATTGTGTGTCATTGGGACATGCCACAATTTAAAGCGTGGGGTGGGGGGATATGTTGTATGTTGTCTGTATATGTATTAGTTTAGTATTGTTTTACTAGTTAGAGATAGAAAAAAATTGTGAAAACCATAAAAATTGAAATTTTTTTGATTTTTTCCCGACAATAGATGTCATTCGACGGGTTTCTTGAGGGATTAAAGTAGAAAGAAAAAGACAAAAAGATTTTCTTTTGGTAGGTAATGTATTAATTATCCCTTGGTTTTTCTTTGTGCCGCGGTTCTTTTCCAAGGGTTTTGTTTGAATCGGGTGTAGTTAGTTTTTATTTTTATTTTTATTATTTGTGATGCTTAGGCTCAGTTTTTGACTCTTGTATAAGTACCTTAAACTGTATGAGCTTAACTTTGCGTAATTGCTTTGACTAGAGTGTCTTGATAGTCCAATCCTAAGTGATTTATATACCATGTGCGTGAGAGGTTTTGTGTTATTCTATGCATTGCATTTGATGTCTAGAATTTGCCCAGTGTGTTTGCAAAGAGAAATAGTAGTTTTATTCAATCTTGGAAGTGATTTAGGCGTTTCTTTGTTGAGCTAGTTATAAGCTTTTGCCCACCTAATTGTTATGTATCCTAGTTAACCCTGTTGAGCATGTAATCCTATTTTTTTGGAAACCACAGTAAGAGCCTTACCCATTTGTTTGAATTCACCATCTATTTGAACCTTGTATCTCTCGTGAGCACTTGAATTTGGTATGAACTTTGTAAAAGTTGAAGTGTGGGGTGGTTGGGTTGGCTTTTGAGTGGAACTAATGAACTAATTGAAAAAGTAAGAGCCACTTGAATTGAATGAGTAAGGAAAAAATATTGTATTATTGTGCAATATATTCCTTGATAGTGGTAACTCTTGATGTAATTGCGCTTAAAGAAGTAGGGAGTTAATGTATATTGATGCGAAGGTAGAGTTTTGGTTATACATAAGCGTGGGTTTTTGCACAATATTAAAGTGCTTAGGGAGGTGTAGTCACTCTTATATCTAAATGTATCCTACCCATCCTACAGTGTACATTACAATCAATGAAAGTCCTACTTGATCTTTGAATGAATGAGCTCAATAAGAAGAATAGTACACTACGAGCAAGCCTATGGTACATCTTTTGTGGCATATGAATGTTGTTTCTGAGAGTGAGCGAATTCTTTCTATCTTGAGTTCCTAATTGTTCTTAATGTCTATTGTGTGTGGAACTACTCTCTGTTGTTGTGTGAGGGCACTTGATTCATGAAGGAAAGGTAATGCTTGACCTCTATGTTAGATTAAGTGAGCAGGTTATAAATAATGCGTGGTGCTTTTGAGTCAAATTTTGAAGCTAGGATGTTACGGTATTGTACTTAATCTGTTATAGATATTCTTGGTGTGATGAGTTATGAGAGTTGTTGAAAAAAGGTCGTGTCTATGTGAAGGGTGTAGTTTGATAGCTCGAGGACGAGCAATGGTTTAAATGTGGGGTGTTTATGGTAGGCTATAATCTCGTGTTTAAGTCGCTTATGACACTCTAATTTACTGTACTTTTATTGTGTTTAAGCTTTAATCGATAGTGTTTTGCACTTATCGTGTATTTTATGCCTTGTAGGAGTGATTCCGAGCTATGTAGATGTATGGAATGAATTCGAGTGATTTGGAGCTTTGAAGTATGAGTCAAAGCCCAAGGGATTAAGCCGAGATCATGTTCGGGAGTCGAAAACCACATCTGGATATCAAAAAGCAAGGAAAATTTCGTACTCTGAGAAAATCCCACAGCCGCAGCGCGTGAGGCGGCGGGTGAGGAGCCGTGTGGGGCGCCGCGTGTGTCTTATTTCTGCTACCTGATAAATTTCAACTCTCTGGATTTCCCCACTAATGCCCGACATGATGCGTCACCCCATGCGGCGCGCCAGTGCAAATTTTACAGAGTAATTGTCCTATTTCGCATAGGAAAAGGTGATTTCTTCTGGGCCTGACCCTACTTGGTATAAATACATGGAAAAACATTATTTTCTGGACTTTTGACACATATTCGACCTAAGGAGGCTAAGGAGGAGTTGGAGTAGCAAAAGCACAAGGGGTTCATCATTCAATCCTCACTCAAGACCCGAGCGTAGATTGTTTTTTGTTTTCCTTTACTTTAAACACATTTGTGATGAATTACTTTATGTCTATGGAGTATTTCTCTTTAGGGTGATGGATTTGGTGTTTTGATATTTTTTTGTGGATTATAACTCTAGTTTTATGTATTGAAGCGTTGTTGGATGATTTAACTGTTGCATCTATATTCACTTGTTCATTTAATCGAGAGAGGCATAACTTGTGATATCGCTGCATTATATTCTTGATTGAGTCATTAATTCTTCTTAGTAATTAAAAGAGACTAGTTGAATTGTTGATTAAACCTAGTTAGGAGGATACTCGAGAGAGGTTCTCCTAAAGACCAATCCACTGCGCATTCTTGCATATCTTCACGTGCTTAAATTGGTTCATCTTGTGAGGTTGAAACTTAATCGAGAGAGGAGTTTCTACTAAACATTTGAACTAATAATTGAGTGAATTTTAGAGACTCACTTAAACATTAGAAGTGAAATATCTAGATTTAGATCCCAAACAATTATCTTGCACCTATCCAGTAAACCCCTACTTTCTCCCACTGAAAACTTCCTTGCTTATCTTTGTTGCGATTGTCAGTAGTCAATAGCTTTAGATCCTTAGTTTTTGTAGTTTTAATGACATAAATCTCAATTGTTGATTCTCCTGAATAGCAATCAAGCTAGAAACTATGAAAGAACTATTTAACTCCAATCCCCGTGGATATGATATTATACTATATTATCTTGACTAGCGAGCATAATTAAAGTGGTGTTTTGCGCTCGTCAACTGGGTAGAGAACTTGATTCTTTATATGTTGTATCATGTTTGGGAAGAGAACTTGAGTAATTACATACACTCACAGATGGCTCCTTTTATGCTTTATGACTTGATCACTTTATTGTTCTGTACTTTTTAAAGTGATGAAACTGTACAGGTTAAAGCAAGTATCATTCATACTTCTTGCTTCTTTTACCTCGCCGAGTTTAGTTATGATCCTTGCTGAGTACATTGGGTCAGTTGTACTCATGCTACTCTTTGTACTTAATTGTGCAGATCCAGGCGTCGGACCCAGTCATCATTAGCCGAGCCTTGTAGCAGAGCGGATCATTGAGCGACGAAGTAGTACTGCATTCTGTAACGCAGTTTTGGTGCTTCTTTACTTATGTACTGTTTTTTTTATTTCAGATAGTATTGTATTTGGTCATTTCAGACTTTTATAACCATTGTTGATACCCAAATTTGCCATCATACTTCATAAAGTACTCTATATACTTTCAAAATATCTTTTTGCGTTATTACCCAATTTACAAGAGTCATATAAGTATTTTCCATAAATTTTATTTAAAATCAATTTTCTTGCATTTAATTTATTCAAATATTTATTAATTATGCCCTTAAATTATTTTTAGGGTGAATTAATCATCCTACCCACATGCATTTTATAATATTTCATCTTAAATTCACATAATTATATTTGCATTTTTTAATTCTATCTACACTAGTTACAATAATAGCCTATATTCTATAAATAATTACATTTATTATATTATTTATGCTAAAATATTATTTTATATTTTTATAATGTTAGGCTATTATTTTCAAGCAGTTTACTAAATAAATAATATTTTTATTATTTATTAGTCATTTTTTATAAAATATTTTTTATGAATTTCATATATTTAATTTGAAGCCCAATTTTGAGTCAATTTCAGAACAAAAACCAGGCCCAAGCACGTAGCCCATCTCATCATACCTATCAGTAGTCCAAACCAAACGCCCCTTTAACTTAAACTGATCGTGACCCATTAATAACCCGCCCTGCTTTCCCTTCGATCCTGGTCGTTGATCTTAAATGATTAACGGCCCACAACAGCCCTACCCGTCTCGTTATATCCCTTCCCCATTAAACCCGAGACAATTCCCATCTCCGCCGCCCTCAAACACTCCTAATCCTTCCTCCCCCTGAAGAAACCCTAGCTGCCTCATCTCTAATCATTCTCCCATTCCGGCTAGACAATGGAATCTCCTTGTGATTCACCTTCCTTATTTGTGTTACTGCATCATTATCTATGCAACAATGGTGTTACTTAGTACTAGCCTAAACTTGGCAAGTACCATCTCTCAAAATCGAGCCCGTTTAACTTCGATCTCTAAGATCTGGACAATATCTCGTCAATATACACAGAAAAGGGGTTGATTTCTCACACCAACAGACTAATTTTCAAACTATGAACCCTAATTAGGGTTTGGAATTCGATTTCTCCCTTTACCGGCTCTGTTACTGATTGCATGTGATATTTTCTTTCCTTATTTGTGCTTAATTGATTGTTTTCCATGTTTTTCAATCCTAATCTGTCACCATATAAACCCCGTTCCCTGTTCCCCTGAGAGACATTAACTATTGCTATTGCTCTCTCAGTATCACTCATTCTACTATTCTAAACTCGAGACCTTGGCCGACTAAAATCCAAGGCCACTTGAATTTACTTTATCAACCTCCCTAGTGTGAGCACTACTCGGGGTTTACTTGAAACCCTTGGGAACTCTGACACACTAGGATTTTGGGGTTCTGTTTCTCTTTTGCTACTAACAATTGGGGTACTACTGAGATCGTTCTTCTTATTTCGCTCGTTAATTTGCAACTGGTAAGTCTCGTGGCCTTAAAAATTTCCTTCTCTTTCGTTCGTATTCATGTTTTGTGCCATTGAGACTTCTGTGAATCCATGTTCTACTACTCCATCTTGTTTGTGGCATTATTTGTTCTAAAAAATCTTGTGCCTCTATACTTTTAACATCTGCATTTTTCCTAGTTACTAATTATGATATATGCCTATCATATGTGTTTAGCTTAAACGGCTTCTGGTTCTCTTCAACCTGTTTATTCTGCTCTGTCTCTGCTGATACTTGATGATTAACTTAAGTTTGTCTCTTTGCTTTGTTTTGAATTTTTATGGTACCTCGGTTCTTGCAATCCTATTTCTTCTCTGCTTGTCTTCAGTGCTCTGCATGATCATGATTGTTTAATATTTGTGAACCAATATGACTTCAATAGTGTGTTATTTTCGTTTGCAACCCTATTTGCTTTGAAGTTATCCTGCAATCCTGAATTCCCCAGTGTCACAATCTGCCTAGATTCTAAACTTCAATACATGCTTCTTATGTCTAGCTTGAATGATCTTGTGTATCTTTAGCCTGCCCCGCTATCTTGATCACCTATTCTTACACTCCATTATTTCTCCCCACTTTATGGTTATATGTTGTTATGTGCCCATTAGTGTCTTAATGTTTTAACATGTTGTTGAGAACTGTACTAGGAAGTTTGTTCAATCCTGCATTCTTTAGGGTCGGTCTAAAACTTCTAATTGAACTCCAATATACTTTGTCTCTTCTATTGTGCATAATCAACTGGCATAAGCCCTAGAGCTTTCCTTTTCCATTAACTTTAAGTCGATGTTTTCCTACCATGAGCTCTTCAGATTCTGGAATCCTTGTGTATACTCAACATGTTAAGTTGTTGTGCATCATGCCTACTATCCTGTTGTTATTGTTGACTATGACTTTTTTAGACTGCAATGACTAAGACTCCTATGTCTAAAGTACCTTTAGATTAATTCTGGACCATGTTTTATTTGGAAACTCTGCTTAACTTTGGTGCACTATCTCTTAACCTGTTTTCATGGAAGTATAACATGTGTATGCTACGTATGCTTGTTGAGACTTTGTAATCCCGTTCATATGCCTTTAGTTTTGAAGCCTCTATTCCTTACAGCCGTGAGGGTTAAGTCCTTAGATTTCAAAGTTGCTTAATTGATCCAGCACATAGTTTTTCACTCGTATTATTAAGGTTAGTTTGGTATTCAAATGGGTAAGTAAGGCAGTCATTTGGGCCTGGTATGTTGGGCCTGCTTTTGGTATTGGAGGTCTGAAGTACACTGTCCGTACCTGGAGTTTAGGCCTGCTGTCTGCGTGAAGTTCTAAGCCTATTTGAAGGCACAGATGTGTTACTGGGTTATTTTATATTTGTAATTAGGCCTATAATTATTCAATGTGGTCTGTAATAACTTGTAAAACTGAAAAGGGCAGCCCGATACACTAAGCTCCCGCTATGCATAGGGTCCAGGGAAGGGCCGGATCACAAGGGTCTATCATACGCAGCCTTACCCTGCATTTCTGTAAGAGGCTGTTTCCACGGCTCAAACCCGTGACCTCCTGGTCACATCGCAGCAACTTTATCAGCTACGCCAAGGCTCCCCTTCTTAACTTGTAAAACTGAATGATGGGGAAATTAGTGAAAAAGAGGGCTAGGGTATTCTAATTCTCGCATGAATGATTAGAGAACATGTCCATAGGGTTCAACTACTTGTTTGCTATTTTTTTGACGTGTTTATTTCTATAAACTAATAGAAATCATGCCTATAGGAACTTAAGCACTTCACTCGCGTTACATGTCCTAATCCTGCACACTATAAGAAACATGTCTATAAGAACCTATGTGTTTGAATTGTTCACATGCTTACTTCTATGTACTATTAGATAGCATGCCTATAGGAACCAAACATCCTTGATTATTTGCTCAACTTGTGCAATTGCAGTGTGATTATTTTATAACATGCCTATAGGATCGTGTTAAGTAATTAAGATATGTTCCGCTGATACTCATCTAGATACCATGTCTGTAGGGCCTTAATTGATTACCTAATTGGCTGTTTGTTGTTCTTATCACACTGCCCGCCTAGACAACATGCCTATAGGAATAAGCATGATGAATCTGTATTCAAATACCAACTATTAGAGAACCTGCCTATAGGATACTGCTACTCGTTTAGAAAGCATGCCATTAGGATAAAAAATGAGTAATTCTGAGTTTTCCAATGGCTTCACTTGCCCAAGTGCGAATCACTTAGAGATCATGTCTATAGGCTTTTTATAACACTTGTAATATGTAATTTCGATAATCTGAATAGCAGCACTGCCCATCAGATGTTCTTAAACCTTGTGCTCACATAGAAGCCATGCCTATAGGTTTTGAACGACTCCAATACATCTCGATTCTAAAACTGCCTACTGTAGAATCTGAAATCTGTTCGCGTGCTTTTGTTGCTTATATGTGGAGGCTAACTTGAGCCATTCGTTGCCATTATGTGTAGTCCTACTTGTTTTGAATGTGCGCCTAGTTTTATCATTTTGAGCACCCTAAGTAAAGTCTAGAACCACCCAAATAGTAGGTCCAAAGCCTCCTAGACCATAGGCATGAGACGGGTAGTGCACGCATAGGATACGGCCTAGAATGAACTAGAGTGCTTTAGGTAAGCAACTTTAGCATAGTAAACAGGTATCAAGAGATGATAGTCTATGCTCGCTGAATAATATGGGCAACCCCACCTTAAGGGAATTACGAAGTATTATTTATGTTGCACAGGGTGATCCTTTAGGCTAAAAAACTTAGGACCCCCTTTATACGTTTGTTACTCACTCCTTTGTTTCCTTGAACTTAGAACAAATTAGGTTGTACCTTGCACCTTCAAAGACTTGTACTGATCATTTTAATATATAGTCAAATTCCTTCATATGTGAAATCTTCTTTACACTTGTTTTATATCATAGTTGAATATTTAAATTCCCTGTCTTCCTTTAACTTACATGATCACATAGAACATATATAATCCAACTATCCCACATAGCATAAATTTCAGCCTGGACCCACGGTTGTGGACCTTGAAGAATGCCTAATACCTTCTCTTCAAGGTAATTTAAGCCCTTACCCGATCTTTAGTGACACATACTAATTATAATAATGTTATTTGCAAATAGGTGCCCTAATTCACTTAAAAATCATTAGGTGGCGACTCTTCTCTTTTAATACCCATTTAAAAGAGTTGTCACATGTCGAAACCCGCTTTCGCGAGAAAATGGGACACGACAGCATGACGATTTTGCTGGGAAAATACATTGGCTCTTACCCTATTCGCTTATGTGGATTAATGGATTATTTGATGACATGTACATCCCCTCCCTATTTCCCTTATTTTCTTAAACTGCTATATCATGTACATCCCCTCCCTATTTCCTTTATCTTGCTTAAAACCGCTATATCATGTCTCTCCCGTCCCTATCTCCCTATTTGCTTCATTTAGTTACGTTCTCGCACATTTTCATGAGTTAAGATAACTCCTCTCCTTTGTCTTTCCTTTTTTCTTTCCCTTTTCCTGTTCATGTTTATCATATTATTTACTTTTTTTACGTACTTTCATCATGCAAATATCTAGCAACATGTTACTATTTTTGCATAAAGGATGCTTTCAACATCATACTCCACTCGTGCTTATTATCAACATAGCAGCGCTTGATGAGTGTCCACGCTTTCCTAAAAATACCTTTTTAAATCAGAAAGTCTTAGTAGCGGTAAACTAGTTGATCAGCAGTGCAGTCGACGGTCCCGTGCCTTTCCCTCTCAAGTAGTCCACTTGAGAGTATCAGTCTAGACCCTTCTAAAAACCACACTCTGATTTGAAATGAACATGCATCATGCTAAACCTAGTATGGATTGAGACGTCATTGTCGCATCAACTCGCTTAGATAAAACTTGTCCAAAATCCAAAGGGATTTACATTATCCAAAAGGACACCATCATATTATGTGTATTACTTGGAGAAAAACGTGCCAGCATGCTGACCATTATTGCGTAAATAGTTGAATTTGGAGGGGTGAAGGGCGAAATCTTATTTGTTTGCACAAAATGAAACACGAAATTCCCAAGTTTGGTACGATCAAGAATATCCCGCCTCTGCTAATTGACAGGTGGAATAACCTTGCACCATGCGACATAAATCACGTGAGGAGAGTACTAGGTAACTTTCCATCTTTGCTGAAAATTCGACCCAACAGGGAATTAATTGAGGCAGCCACTATGTTTTGGGATGAAAGAGAGTTGTTTTCATATTTGGCAATATAGAAATGACTCATCTTCTGGAAGAAATAGGAGGCTTCGCCAAGTTACCATGGGATAGTCCGGGTCTACTGGTGCCAGAAAATTGCACCTCACATGGTTTTTTGAAAATGCTAGGGTTTAAGAAGAACGATGAATTTGTTTGCCTGAAGAAATCCTACACCCCCTTTGAATTTCTCTATGAGTGATATGGTCAAAGAAAATCATATTGCTTGCATCACGAGAAGCTAGACATTACCTCTTTGGGATGGGTACATCCCCGGGTTTACGTCTTCATAGCCTGCTTCTTGTGTTTGTTGATCTTTCCAATGTAAGGAGGGAGAATTCACACTCGCTTAGCCATGGTCTCCAAGACCATGATGGAGGGTATCGAGGGTCAGAAATACACCATCATCCCTATGATCCTCGCTGAGATGTACCGTGCTTTGGATCGGTGCAAAGCATGGGTTTGGGCATTTCGAGGGTTGCAATCTCCTGCTACAGATTTGGCTGCTAGAACACTTTCAGAGGAGAAATTACTGCCAAGAGCTCTTTCGTAGGCCACTGAATGATTACATAGCCAGTCATCATCCAAAGAAGATGACGTTCACTCCAAACAGGTTTGCAAAGCCTGGGAATGCTGTTGGCTGGGTGCATTTTTTCAGTAATCTGATAGACGAGCAAGTGCGTTGGATGTTCGAGTTGTTCCATAGGAGTGAGTTCATCATCAGGTCCAAAGGAACTACTCAATTGGTACTAATCAGGTTGCGAGGCATCTACCCTTATGCTCCTATAAGAGTAATGAGGCAAGCTGGGAGGAAGCAAGTCATACCTCGGGTTTCCAACATGGTTCAATATAAAGCAGACTTCAAGGGAGATGTTATCCCATTCAAATTTGAGGCCCAGCACATGTGGAACCAAAAGATCATCATGGATGGAGAGACTATTGAACCAAAAAGGTATCACGCCGGTCATAAGTACTACTGTCTCTCATGGTTGGAAGACCACATAACCGAGGACGTCAAACCGGGGATCAATCTGAAAGATAGAATTATAGATGAGGTGACTGAGGCATAAGTAAAGTACAAGAGGCTCCGTAAAAGAGTGTTCGAATATGAAGCTAAGCATCTGGGGCAGCATAAGGTGGACATGGAAGCGATCAAAGAATGGAAGAAAATTACAAATAAGTCGACAGAGAGGTTGGAGCACCTAGAGCAAGGATTGATGGAGCTAGAGGGGAAGATGAGAAAGAGGCTTTGGGATTGTCAAGTTATAGGCTATGATGACGGAGGGTAGCTGGCAATGGCTTACTTGCTACTCGACATGCGCGACCTGGGAAGTGTGATTGATGGAGTCAGAAGAGCCAAGCATGGAGAAGGTCCTTCTGGGACCAAATAGACTAGGAGATAATGTTCTTTATATCTTTCTAGACTAGATTTCATTAGCTTTCAATGTAATAAGGCTTAGTGCCATTAGTGACTTCATATTATTATTTTAGTTTAGTAATGGTTGATTTGATTTATTTTCGCATTGATGAAATGAGGCAATATTGGCATGAATTTTCTCCAAGACTATACATCGCTTAGGCCTACCTCGGGCACAATGAGGTCCCCAATTTAGGACGCGGATTATTGCATGACTTTACGTGATACTTGCTTAAATATCGTAAACACTCTTTTAGTTCGTCTTACTGACTTAGTTAACTTTAGTTTTTTTTTCTTCTTTTGATTATTCCCATTCCCAAAGGTTGGTTCCTGCATTCTGGCATCATCAGCATATTGATGTGGGGCATATTTTCATATATTTTGATACTATTTACTGTATATTTTTATCTTTTTTTGATTGTATTTTATATTATATATATCCAACTAAGTCAAGAATTTAATTATACACTAATTGAGTGTTGATGTAATATTTGTAGGAATAAAAGAATGTCAAAATTCGAGACAAAAGGAAAGTTGAAAATTCTTGGTCTTGTTGGGCAAGACGTAACGAGTAGAAGAGCAAAATGGAGCAACTTTGATGTTGAAGTTGATGCATACGACGTTAAGGAAAAAACAAGCATCTGACAAGGCAACTTTGACTCCTAACTTAATTGTTTTGTCCCAAGAATTATGTAATTAGTATAAAAGCATAAGTTAAATTCTTAGAAGAGGAGGCGGCAGACTCACCAGATTCTAAACTAATTTGGAGGATTTTTCTATTTTGCCCCGAACAAAATTATTCCGGTACTATACAGTCTCAATTCGTATAAAAGGCGTTCTAAACTAATTTGGAGGATTTCTCTATTTTGCCCAAGACAAGATTATTTCGGTACTATACAGTCCCAATTCGTATAAAAAGCATCCTAAACTAATTTGGAGGAGATCTAACATACTTTATGGGAGAATTCACGTGAGGAAACACACACCACGCTTGGAGGAGGCTTCTAACTAGTTTTTCTTTCTCTTCCCTTTCTTTAACTTTATAGTTTATTAGTTCTAGAGTTTTGGATGCTACATGAACGTTGTAGTTTGAAGTTTGGATTGCTTTTATTATTCTATCATATTGGTTTATTTATTCAATCTTGCGCTTAATTATTTGATTGCTTGATCACCAATTGAATACTATCTACGAATCTAGGATTGAATTCGGGAGAGGGAATTCTAGATTGCATATAAGATTGAGTAGAGCAAGATTTTGAACTCGAGCATCGGGAACGGATATGCGGTTAGGATAGGAATATACCTAATCACTATGCTTGATTATTATATGGGAATTATTAATACGTTCTTGTAAATCCTGATTCCATAGGAATATAGGCGTTAGGTTAGCTTGAATAGGCGAGTAGTACTTTGGGAGAAGGCTAAGAGCAATATTAGCCCTTTCAACCAATGAACTAGATAAATTAATTAGACGATTTAAGCGAAAAACTCAACGGGATTGTTACCCAACTCATAGCTCTAGAATATTGTCTCCCATTGAATTCATCTCTAAAATTTTGCCAACTTGGTTCTTTAATTTCTTAGTTTGCTAGTCTAGATTAGTTGTAGTTAAGTATTCATACTTTAGGAATCTCTTGAATAGATTAATTGTTTGGATATAATTTAGTTGATAGTTAATCAGAACTCTCTATGGGTACGATATCTGGACTTACAATCCTATATTACTTATCGACCACGTATGCTTGCGTGTGCGTTTGTGAACAATAATGTTTTGGCAGTGCCCAGGGTAGCGTGGGGCGCTAGCTCTGGCGCTGGAATTTTTGAGGTTCTGGAAACTGGGCCATAGGTAGCGCCTCACGCTACCCGTGGCGCGAAAAATGGCCATTTTCCAATTTTGCCCATTTTTGGCTCTAATCTCGCACCTTTCGCCCTCTACCGCCTCCAAGTGATTCCTGCATATAAACAAATCACGAATTAGCATATGTAAACATATTTCATAGCCGAAAACTACGAAACACGAGTAAAATATAAGGCGATATACATATAAATATATTTACTTTAAGCTAAATATCAACACCCACACTTAAACTCTTGCTCGCCCTCGAGTAATGAGACTATCCACCAGACCCCAACAACGTACACATCTCAACTAGAGAGGAGCACTTCAATATTTTTCAACATACACTCTACCAATGACCATTGTTGATAGCAACAATTAAACTGTAGCATATGCAATCACTTACACTTCTCTTTACTTATGCCATTCTTCACAGATATTCACAATAAGGACAACGTGCTCATAACAATCCTAACCTCAAACGCCGACTCAAATATCACAATGTACTCATGGCTTGAATGCCCAACATCACAGAGAAGTTTAATAACATTATCTATCCCTCATGAAATCATGTGCCCCCACAACAAGAACAAGAGAGTAAGTTGAATCCACACATTCGAATCTCGACCAAATATAATTTAAGGATACACATTTATCAAAGAAAATCTCTTACTCTCATAAAGAAGTCACATGCATGAAAAAGGTACCATAGGCTTACCCATAATGTAAATCTCCACTAATGTAGGCTCACTCGATCTAAAATCAATTAGGACTTTATGAGGTTGTAATGTGGGCTAAGGGACAGTAAGATATATTTAGGATTAGTGGTTCACCCTACTAAGCACTTTAACACATCACATAATAAATATTAAGCGCAAATTCTTCAATCCACTTAAATTTCACAAACAAGATCACTCAAAATTATCCTTGTTTCTTTAAGAACTACTTTAATTTATACCCCACTAGAAAGAACAAGACAACAATTTATTCATCTCTATTTTTCCTTCTCTTTTTAGATTTTTCATTCTTTTTCTTCTTTTTTTCCCCTCAATTTTCGCTAGTGGTGTATTATTCTCCAAAATAAGTGCACATTTCTTTTTTTCATTGGTTGCACCCGAAAGCCACCCGACACTTACTCCTAACTTTCTTATAGCGCTCATTTCACAATTAAAGTGCCTTCAGAAGTACAGGATCAAACAAATATCAATTAAGAACAAAAAGGGTATGGGCTCGTGATGTGGGTGCCGAATGGAAGTTTATAGGCTCAAAAGGGTTTACTTGGGATAAATTTTATTTGTGATGAGAAATAAAGCTAAAAAAGATCAAAGAATGCCTAAATTCATTTTTCAAACTGAGCATCACCTAAAAATTCGCTTCAACTCACATACTGGGCAAGTTCTAGACTCAATCACAATAACATGGACTACACAAAACCACACTTCACACATGGCACATGACTCACTAAGGACGGTCTCATTCCAACTCTCAAACAATGCAAGTATTCACAGAGCCACAAGATATTAAGCATTAAGCACAAAGTAAACAATAGTCAAGCAAAAGAGACATAGGCGTCACAAAACATGCTATCCAATTTCATCAAGGCATCATGAACAATTTCAAAACATAAGAAAGATACTCCACACCAAAGCTTAAATATGCTACTTATCAAACAAATCAAGGGCTCCTAGGTTCATCAATCTTCCTCCTTTTATTTCCTAAATCCTAATCTACTCTAAAAAAACTACTACCCGGTTCAAACTACATCCCATGAAAAAAAACCGATGCATAAAGAAAAATCAAGTGGGATTATTATATAACTAAAACTAACTAGAAACAAAAAGAAAATATTTTTGGATTTTTCTTATTGGACCTTAATCCCTCAAGAAAGCTGTCCACTAAATCCATCGTCGAGAAAAGTCCAAATTTTTTGCTTTTTTTTTTCATTTTCGTTTTTTTTAATTTTTTTTTAAAACAAAAACTACTAAACTAAGAAAGAATATTACAACTAAGCTAAGGTAGCACAGAAAATTACCCAGACAATCTCCTCACCCCACACTTAAAATTGTGTAATGTCCTCAATGGCCGAAGCATTAGCAGCTCAGGGGATACTTAGACTTCTCCCAAGGATGGTCCTTTGTGCGGATACCTCACACATAGTTTCAACCACCTGATGTGATGACCCGGCCAGTCGTTTCATGAGTTACCGCTCCGTTTCCTCCCATTTCTGCTTCATTATGCTTCGTTACCCGTATTTTATGTGATCGAGTTGAGTAATTTGTGTTCGGAGTGGATTTGGTAAGAAATGAGACACTTAGTCTCTTTTAAGAAGGTTTAAGTTGGAAAAGTCAACCGGATGTTGACTTATGAGTTAGAGGGCTCGGATGTGAGTTCTGATGGTTCGATTAGCTTTGGGAGGTGATTTATGACTTAGGAGTGTGATCGGAATTGGTTTTGGAGGTCCGGTGTAGAATTAGGCTTGAATTGGTGGAGTTAGTATTTTGGCGATTCCCGGTTGTTAGGCGAAATTTTGATCCAAGGGTCGGAATGGAATTTCGAGAGTTGCTGTAGCTTCGTTATGTCATTTGGGATGTGTGTGCAAAATTTAAGGTCAATCGGACTCGATTTGATAGGTTTCAGCATCGAATGTAGAAGTTGGAATTTGTTAGTTTCGTTAGGCTTGAATTGGGGTATCATTCCTGTTTTTAGCATTGTTTGATGTGATTTGAGGCCTCGATTAAGTGCGTAATATGTTTTAGGAGTTTTTGGTATATCCGGACGTGGTCCCGAATGACTCGGGTGCGTTTCAGAGTAGTTTCGGACCATTTCTATCCATTTTTTAATGTTGGAGCAGTGTGAATCGCAGGAAAATATCAGCTGCACAGGACTTAATTTGGAAGCTTATATCTCGTAATATGTAAGGAATTTGGAGATAGTCCAAAAATAAAAGTTGTAGCCCTTTGAATCTAGTTTCCATAAATATAAACCATTTAACATTTAGACTTTGTATCCAAAAGTTACGATCAATTAACCGAAGCTCGGTATTGCTATTGTTTTTCAGGCAGTGAGCATGGCAGAAATTTCTGCTGCACAGTATCGACTTTGAAAGCTTATATCTCGCAATATATAAGGAATTAGGAGATAATCAAAATATGAAAGTTGTATCCCTTGTATTCTAGTTTCCAAAAAGTTAAACCATTCATGATTTGGATATTCTATGAGAAAGGTATAATTGATCGAAGTTGGCTGGTGGAGCAATTTCGACAGAATCTTCTGATGCACTTTAGAAGCTCATATCTCAGAATATATAAAGAGTTGTATAGTGTAAAACCTATCAAATAAAAGATCTTCGAGTCTAGTTTCTAAATCTTCAAACCGTTGATCATTTGGATATTTCCACAAGGAGTTATGAGCGTTTTAACAGAAAGTGTACAGCAAGGAAAAATGGTAAGAGGATGTACAACCTGCACAGCGCAAGGTACAACTCGATGAAGCCTGAGAAGAATGTTTTTAAGCCTTCTTGTCCGCTATTTGGAGGTTCTTGAAGGAAATAAACGAGGGATTCAAGGAGAATCTATCGGAGGTAAGAATTTCGGACCTAAAACTCGTTTATATTGTGAAATCCACCTAGAAAATCATTGAAGTCTTGCTAAAAATGGAAGAAATAGGGCTTGGGATTTTGAAATTTTAATTGGGTTATTTGGAGGACCATTTGGGGTCAGATTTGAGAACTTTTGATATGTATGAACTCACTGGGAGATAAGGAACCCGTTGATGTGAAAATTTCTGAGCTTCGAGAAGTGGGCCCGGGGCTCGGGTTTTGCTAATTTCGGAATTTTTGGTAATTTTTGATTGTTTTTGCTTGGGCTTTGTCCCCTCAGCATATTGTGACGTATTCGTTCTGATTGTGGATAGATTCGACGCGCGTGGAGGCCAATTCGAGGGGCAAAGGTGTCGCGGGCTAGGGATTTAGCCGGTTCGAGGTGAGTAGTAATTGTAAATGATGTTCTGAGGGTTTAAAACCCCGGATTGTACATCGTAGTGCTATATTGAGGTGAAACACGCGCTCGATGATGAGCGTGGGGTCGTTTACTACTTGGGATTTTGACTTGGTCCGTCCCGATTGATGATTTTTTACCGCGTATTTGACTGAAACTTATTTGTTATCATCATGATTTGGGCTGATTGCCATATTTGGGCTTTGTGCCAATTATTTGAACCCTTCGACAATTTTTATCACTGTTTCCTCACTATTCTGACTTATTACTTGAACTCAGTCATGTTGTTTTCCACTGTTTTACGACTCAGCCACTTTTATTCAGTTTTAAGACTTAAATAATATTTTAATGATGTTTTTGGGCTGAGAACTACTATTTTACTATGCCCGAGGGGCTTGTGATGATTTTCTGACTGAGTGCGGCCGAGGGCCTGAGATACTTTATATACGCTACAAGGTGGCTTGACTGATATGAGGCCGAGGGCCTAGATTTGATGCCAGAGGTGGCTTGAAATTGCGCTTGGGCCGTACGGGGCCCCTCCCGGAGTCTGTACACCCCCAGTGAGCACGGGTACCCATTGTGATGTGAGATATAGCCCGAGGGGCTGATATTGTACTATGTGATAGCCCAAGGGACTGATACTGTTCCATGTGATAGCCCGAGGGGCTGGTATTGTTCTGAGATTTGAGCCCGAGGGGCTGGTACTTTTCAGCGATATTTCCCGAGGGGCGGATTTGTTGATACTGAGCCGGAGGGGCGATCTTCTATCTTTTTTTTACTTCACATTATTCACCTGAAAATAATTACATGTTTTACCTGTTGAAAGGGGATTTTACTTGATTTCTCACTGATTTACTATTTTCAAATGATGTTTTATTGCTTCATTATAGAATGTCTTGTGCTTTATGTGCTTTCTTTCTTTCAGTCGTTATTTATATTTATTACTCACTGGGTCGGAGTACTCACATTACTCCCTGCACCATGTGTGCAGATTCAGGCGTTGTTGGTTCCGCTTCGGAGTGCTGACTCCTCCCGTCCAGGCGGCAATTCAGAGACTACGAGGTAGCTGTTAGCGTCCGCAGCCCCGTATCTCCCTTATCTTATTGTTTCTATGTTCTTCCAACAGTTGTGCCAGATATTGCATTTAGTAGACTTGTATCAGGATCTATAGTTGCTCATGACTTGTGACACCCCGGTTTGGGCTGTGTCAGGGATGGTTTCTATTATGGTTAGCTATATTTCCGCGAATTATTGCTATTAAATCATGCTTATATTATTTTCATGTTAATTAACTACTTAAAATGAGATGTTGGTTAAATTGGCTGGCCTTGTCTTCACGAGAGGCGCCATCACGACCGGGTTCGGGGTTAGGGTCGTGACACCTGCTCAATTTTGTAAATGCCTATTTGCTTTGACTCCATGCTCCTACTCCTACAAAACACAAAAGTAACACTAAAAAATAATAAACAACCCAATTAAAAAAATTAAACAAAATAAAAAGAAACAGTCGAATTGGGTTGCCTCCTAACAAGTGCCTTATTTATAGTTGTGGCACGAAACTATCACTTTCACCACTTTTTCCTCCACTTTGAGGATATAAATTACGCCCGCAATTTTGCATCAACTTTTTTGTCACATTCTTGGGGCGGTGGTGTGAAAATAAAGAAACCAAGCAATAGATATCGCATCTTGCACTTCTTGGCCCTTAAGTGAGGTATGGCATTTTGTCTCCTTGGCATCACAAATTTTAGAATATATGCACTTTGTTCCTCATCCCTTGACTCTTTCATATGCTTTAATGGATCAATTCTCGTGTCACCAACCAAACACAATGTTGAAAAGTGTTTGTTTTTAGAATGAGGTCCAATGCGCTCCAACTCTAAAATCACTTCACTTTTGACATCCTCACTTTTGCACACTTCGTCAACCTTGGCATAATAAATAATATTTTGGTGAAATAGTTTGAATTCCTCTTTTACTTGACTATTGTTCACTCTGTGCTTAATGCTTAATATCTCGTGGCTCCGTGAATACTTGCATTATCTGAGAGTCGGAATGAGAACATCCTCAGTGAGTCATGTGCCATGTGTGAAGTGTGGTTTTGTGTAGTCCATGTTATTGGGATTGAGTCTAGAACTTCCCCAGTATGTGAGTTGAAGCGAAATTTTAGGCGATTCTCAGTTTGAAAAATGATTTTAGGCTTTCTTTGATCTTTTTGAGCTTAATGCTTATCAGAAAATAAAAACTATCCCTAGTTAACCCTTTTGTGCCCATAGTCTTTTAATTGGCACCCATGTTACGAGCCGATACCCTTTTGTTCTTAATTGATATTATTTTGATCATGTTACCTCTGAAAGCACTTTATTTTTGAAATGAGCACTAGAAGAAGTAAGGGCTAAGTGTGGGGTGGTTGTTGAGTGGAACCAATGGAAGAATAAAGGTGCACTTATTTTGTAAAATAATATACTACTAGCAGAAATTGAAAAAGAAAAAAGAATAGTTGAAAGAAAAAGAGAGAAGAAAAAGAAAGAAAAATTCAAAAAAAGAGAAGGAAAATTGAGATGAATAAATTGTTGTCTTGTTCTTGCTAGTGGAGTATAAATTAAAGTAGTGCTTAAAGAAAGAGGGAATAATTTTGTGGAGTGATCTTGTTTTTGAAATTGAAGTGGATTGAAGAATTTGGGATTAAAATTCATTACATGATGTGTTAAAGTGCTTAGGAGGCCGAACCACTAATCCTAATTATATCCTACCCATCCCTTGGCCCACATTACAATCATATAAAGTCCTAATTGATTTTAGACCGAGTGAGCCTACATTAGTGGAGATTTACATTGTGGGCAATCCTATAGTACCTTTTGCATGGATGTGACTTCTTTGTGAGAGTGAGAGATTTTCTTTGATATATGTGAGTCCTTAAAACTATATTTGATCATGAGATTCGAATGTGTGAATTCAACTTACTCTCTTATTCTTATTGTGAGGGCACTTGGTTTCACAAGAGATAGTTAACGTTATTAGACTTCTCTGTGATGTTGGGTGTTCAAGCCATGAGTGCATTGTGATATTGAGTCGGCTTTTGAGGCTAGGATTGTTATGAGCACGTTGTCTTTGTTGTGAATATGTGAAGAATGGCATAAGTAAAGGGAAGTGTAAGTGATTGCATATGCTACAGTTTAATTTCCGATATCGATCAGAATCAAGGGTAGCGTATATGGTTAAAAAAAATTGAAGTGCTCCTCTCTAGTTGAGATGTGTACGTCATTGGGGTATGGTTGATAGTCCCATTACTCGAGGGAGAGCAAGAGTTTAAGTGTGAGGTGTTGATAGTTGGCTTAAAAAATATATATTTATATGTATATCGTCTCATATTTTACTCGTGTTTCGTGGATTTCGGATGTGAAATGTATTGATTTATGCTTATCTCTGCTATTTTTATATGTAGGAATCATCCGGAGGCAATGGGGGGGAGGGGGGGGTGCAAGATTAGAGCCAAAAAGGAGAATAAGTTGAAAATGGCGATTTCCAAGGCCACAAGCAGCGCGAGGCGCTATATGTAGCCCAATTTCCAGAATGTTTATTTTCCCAGTGCCAGAGCTAGTGCCCCACGCTACCCTGGGCGCTGGTGATGGGAAACATCTCCTACTTCGGCAGAGACAAAGTTATTTCGGCCCAAGACCCCCCTAACTTGTATTAAAGAATGTCTAAACCTAATTTGGAGGATCTAACATATTCTTGGGAGGAGAGACGCCACTTTGAGAGAAAAACACAAGCACAGAACACTCGGGTGAAAGGATTCTCAGTTTTTCTTCTCTTTTCTTTCTTTAACTTTATAGTTAATTAGTTCTAGAGTTTTGGGTGCTACATGACTTAATTTTATTATATTGGTTTATTATTCAATCTTTTGCTGAATTATTTGATTGCTTGATCACAATTTAAATACTATCTACGAATCTAAGACTGAACTCGGGACAAGGAGTTCTAAATTGCATATAAGATTGAATAGAGCAAGATCTAAAACTGAGCATCGGGAACGAATTTGCGGTTAGGATAGGGTTATACCTAATCGCCTTGCTTGGCTATTATACGGGAATTATTAACGCATTCTTGTTAATCCTAATTTCATAAGAATATAGGCGTTAGGTTAACTTGAATAGGTGAGTAGTACTTCAGGAGAAGGCTACGAGTAATATTAATCATGTTAATCAATAAACTAGATAAATTAATTAGACAATTTAAGTGGAAGACTCAACGAGATTGTTAGCTAACCCATAACTCTAGAATATTTCCCCTCATTGAATTCGTCCCTAATATTCACCAATTTGTTTTGTTTAATCTCTTAATTTGCTACTCTAGATACCATACCAGATCCAGAGGTTCTTCACCTCCTCCTCCACCTAGCGACCCAAATAGCAAAGGCAAAGGTATAGGGAAGATGAATGATCTAAGTGGTAATCGGAAGGACAACGCTACCATGGCAGAAAATGTTAAAACCTCAGATGGAAGGAGTATGCCAGGACAAAATGAGTTGGTCCTAAGGTTGGAACAAAAGATCTTGGAATTAAAAGGTGAGTTTGAGCAGGTCTGAAACCTCACAAACCTCTCCCTTACTCTAAATGTCCCCGACATCAACCATCAGAACACCACCACCTAGAATCAAACACCACCCCAAAACACACAAGCCCAAAATCTGCCTCCCATAGCTCCAAAAAATCCTCCCGCAATGCACCAATATCAAAACCCCGAACTCCCTCAAAACCTTAACCCCCCACCAGTACTAAGCCCTCAGCAACACCACCATCACCCAACCCAGTATCCACAAATCACTACTTATCATACCCCTCAAAACGCACCACAACTTACCCCGGATCCCCCTCAAACCTCAATAATTGATCACCCATACACCCAAGTCCCAGGAACATACCAAGGCAACCCAATATATTTGGAGACCTTACCACATACCCCGCAACAAACCCTATACATACCTGAACTAACCGAGAAGGACCTGCTTATCTGAAATATGGCAGAGGAGCTAAAGAAAATGACAGGAAGAGTCCAGATTGTTGAAGGTGGAAAAGGTGTTGAAGGTTTGAATTTTGAAGATTTGTGTATCCAGCTTGATGTGGAGCAGCCGGAGGGTTACAAACCTTCTAAATTTCAAATGTTCTATGGCACCGTTAAGACCCTACTGTGACAAGCTTGTAGGAGTGGGCAAGAATGAGCAAATATGCATGAAGTTGTTCATGCAAAATCTTACAGGTGATGCCTTATCTTGGTATATTAGCTAGAATCCGAAGAAGTGGGCGAACTGGGTAAGCATGGCATTCGATTTCATGGATAGATTCAGGTTCAACACAGAACACGCGCCAGATGTTTTCTATATCCAGAATCTGAAGAAGAAGCCAACAAAGACCTTCTGTGAATATGCTACTAGCTGGAGATCAGAGGCCGCCAAGGTGAGGCCACCATTAGAAGAAGAACAAATGAACAAGTTCTTTGTCAGAGCTCAAGATCCAAAGGTTGATGGTTATAAGAAATCACAAGTTCCCCAACATCATCAAGTTGGGAGAAAGGAGAATACGGAATCAAGAGCGGTATGGTGACCAATCTTGAGGTGCTGCAAGCCATTGACAAAGCCTTACAGTCAGGAGGCTCGAAGAAGAAGGAAGTGGGTGCCGTGATGGTAGCCTAGGGCCCTATGTCTCTCCTTACCTATCAAACACCTCCAATCGCATATCAACCCTCACCTCAAAAATACCAATACCCTGCCACTACCTACCATACCTCTAATACCCAACCTGCATATTACCATTAACCTCCTCTCGCCTGCCAAAACTATCCAAAGCCAAGAACTCTCAGGCAATACACCCCTATCACTGAACCCATAGCCCAACTACATGAGAGGCTGAAGGTCGCTGGTTATGTTACTCTCATTCCTACTGTTGCTGTTGAAAATCCTTCCCAGTAGTTTAACCTCAACAAGACATGTGCCTACCATTCAGGCATGAAGGGTCGTACTATCGAGGAATGCCGCATACTGAAAGACAAGATCCAGACACTGGTTGACACCAAAGTTATACACGCAAAGGAGTCCACGCCGAATGTCCGCAATAACCCTCTTCTTGATCACAAGGGTGAAGGAGTGAAAATGATAGAAACTGATGAAGAATGGGATTAGGAAGGATCCATCGGACTTATCCGAGAGGGGGACACTCCCAAAACATCTCCTATCACCCGCTTGCCGATTGTGGTGCAAACCCAGGCACCATTCGAGGTCGAGGTAGCTACACCCTTCACTGTGATGGTAGCTATAACACCGCCTTATAAGTTTGATGCTGTCCCGTGGGATTATGTGGCGGAGATGAGGAGAAAAGGAAAAGTCAAGATGGAAGAGATGGATGCTGCACAAGGAATGACCAGAATCAGCAGGGTTACACACATGAAAATCTTGCAGGAACAAGTAAAGAGACTGCACCGAAGCCACCTGTCATGGAGACAAGCACTGATGATCTTTGGAGGAAGGTACAAGCAAGGGAATACTCTGTTGTGGATCACTTAAACAAGACTACCGCCCAAATATCCATCTTATCACTGTGGCAAAAATCAGGTGCACACAAGAATGCCTTGATGAAGGTGTTAAGTGAAGCTTATGTATCTACCGGTATCACTAGTGGAGAGATGGAGAATATGGTGGGGCAGATATTGGAGAGTCACAAGATTACTTTCCATGAAGATGAGATACTGCCGAAAGGATTGAGTCACAACAAAGCATTGCATATCACTGTGCAATATGAAGACAATTTCATTGCTAGGCTTCTAAAAGACGGGGGTTCAAGTCTGAACATATGCCCGCTGACTACGTTGAAAAGATTGTGCATAGGCCGAGGGGAAGTATGAACGTAAAGGCATTTGATGGGTCTCAGAAAGCTACTATTGGAGATATCAACTTAGATCTGCAAATGGGCCTGACCTGGTTCGACGTTGAATTCTAAGTGTTAGATATATCCGCTAATTATAACTTGTTACTGGGACGATCATGGATACACACAGTTGGGGCAGTGGCTTCTACTTTGCACCAGGCCGTGAAGTTCGTGTTGAATCACCAAGAGGTGATTCACGGAGATGGAAGTAACCCTATCTACACCAACTAGACTATGCCAGCTTTCGAGAATAGGAGAAAATTGGGAGGAGAAACATACCACAGCATTGAGCGGATAAACACAATTGAGAAGGGGCGATGGTGGAGCAACAAAATAGAGAGCATACTGATGTGGTTAGGGTATGAACCAGGCAAGTGACTTGGTCCAAAGATGCAAGGGATCAAAGAACCAATATGACCATAATATCATGGCACAACCTTTGGTCTTGGATATGAATACACTGTGCAAGAATATAATGATTGGATACTACCATGGCGTAATTTCTACTATCCATTGGAACAACCCATACCACCGCCGCACCAGACATTCCACCACACTGATGTGATTTGGGGATCCAAAGAAGATGAGGTTTTGGTCGGTATGAGGAAACTATTTCTGGACGAGGACAATGTGGACTGTAGTGCAGTCTTGGAGGAGGAGGTGGAAGACCTTACCATTTAGATAGTGGGAGAATGAGCTATTCTCAAAAACTCGATTACTGCATCATCCCCGGCTCCAGCACCTGGCATAATTATTGCATATCCTGATGAACCTACGACTGTGACATGAAATGAGACAACGCAACATAAGGAAAGTGATTCCAAAGATTGGGAAGGTGATATAATACTCGAGGAAATTGTCAAAGAAGTAGAGAATTTTGAGAACAAACCAAAGTCCAATTTGGAAGAAACTAAGGCAATTAACTTAGGGGATTCTGAAATAGAAACTCGCATTAGCATTCATCTATCGCCATAAGATAAGGAATATTACATCATGTTTCTAAAGGAATATGAGGATATTTTCGCATGTTCCTATGACGACATGACTGGGTTATGCACATCCAAAGTGGCTCACAAGCTACCTATCAACCTTATGTGTCCGCCAGTAAAGTAGAAGCTCAGGAAATTCAAGCCAGATATGAGTCTAAAGATAAAGGAAGAGGTTACCAAGCAGATCAAAACCAAGGTCCTTCAGGTGGTCGAGTATCCAACTTGGCTAGACAACATCGTACCGATTCCGAAGAAGGATGGGAAAGTCAGGGTGTGCGTTGATTATCGAGATCTGAACAGAGCAAGCCATAAGGATGATTTTCCGTTGCTCAACATACACATACTGATCGACAACTGTGCCAAGCATGAACTCCAGTCCTTTGTGGATTGTTTCGTAGGATATCATCAGATTTGGATAGACGAAGAGGACGCCGAAAAGACAGCTTCCATCACGCCGTGGGGAATATATTATTACTAAATGATTCCATTTGGTTTGAAGAACACCAAGGCTACCTATATGAGGGCCATGAGTACTCTTTTCCACGCTATGATACACAAAGAAATAGAGGTCTACGTGGATGATATCATTATCAAGTCTAAGAGGCGTGCAGATCATATAGCAGACCTAAAGAAGTTTTTCGACCGACTATGAAGGTACAATCTAAAGTTGAATCCTTTGAAATGTGCTTTCGGAGTCCCTGCTGGAAAGTGGCTGGGTTTCATCACTAGTCACCGCGGTACTGAGTTAGACCCGTAGAAAATCAAAGCTATTCAGGACTTGCCACCGCCAAAGAACAAGAAGGATGTGATGAGTTTTCTGGGACGCCTCAATTATATCAGCCGTTTTATAGCACAATCAACGGTATTATGTGAGCCGCTTCAAATTGCTGAGGAAAGATGCTACGACTAGCTGGACCAAAGAGTGTCAAAGGGCTTTCGATAAAATCAAGAAGTACTTGTCCAAGCCACCCGTGTTGGTCACATCAGAACCCGAGAGACCTCTATTGCTATACCTATCCATGTTGGATGGAGCATTTGGTTGCGTCTTGGGGAAACATGATGAAACCGGGAGAAAAGAGCAGGTGATGTACTATCTGAGTAAGAACTTTACACCTTACAAAGCCCGATACTCTTTATTGGATCGCACCTGTTGCGCCTTGACATGGATAGCCCAGAAATTGAGACACTACTTCTGCGCATACACCACATATCTCATATCGAAGATGGATCCGCTGAAATACATCTTTCAGAAACCCATGCCTGCGGGTAAGCTAGCATAGTGGAAGATATTGTTAGGTGAGTTCGACACCATCTATGTGACTCAGAAGGCGGTCAAGGGGCAAGCATTGGCCGATCACCTGGCAGAGAACCCCGTACACGGAGAATACAAACCAGTGAAGATGTATTTTCCCGACAAGGAAGTGTTGTTTGTAGGGGAAGATATTGTCGAAGTATATGATGGTTTGTGGATGTTTTTCGACAAAACCGCAAACTTCAAAGGAGAGGGCATCGGTGCTGTTTTGGTGTCAGAAATCTGTCAACATTACCCGGTATCCGCAAAGCTCAGATTCCCGTGTACCAACAATACAGCGGAATATGAAGCTTGCATTTTGGGACTCAGGTTGTAATTGGAGATTCATATCAGCTAGTACATCGAGTACTTAGAGAATGGGCCAACAAGAACACTAAGATATTGCCATACCTGCACTGTGTGCAAGATTTAATCAAGAGAGTCGTGAAGATAGAATTCAAACATGTTCCCATAATTCAGAACGAGTTCGCCGACGCCGTTGGCTACGTTGTCTTCCATGATACAACATCCAGACAAGAATTTTATTTATCCTATCTTGATAGAGATTCGTAAGAAGCCAGTTTATTGTGCTCATGCTGAAAAGGAGTTCGATAGAAATCCATGGTTTCACGACATCAAGGAGTATTTGGAGAAAGGAGAATACCCAGGAAATGCTACACACACTCAGAAGCGCATGCTTTGAAGATTGGCCAACCATTTCTTTCAGAACGGAGGAATTCTGTATAGAAGGACTCCTGACTTGGGATTGTTGCAATGTGTCGATGCCAAGGAGGCATCTAGGTTCCTCGAAGAGATACACACCGGAACTTGCGGACCTCACAAGAACGGGCTCGTTCTAGCCAAGAAGATATTAAGGGCAGGGTACTTCTAGATGACTATGGAGACATACTGCATCAAATATGTGCAAAAGTGCCACCAATGCCAAGTACATGCTGATATGATATGGGTGCCATCTAACAAACTCAATGCAACGAGTTCACCCTTGCCTTTCTCTGCCTGGGGCACGGACATCATGGGACCAATTAACCCGCTGCTTCCAACGGGCACATATTCATCTTGGTAGCCATAGATTACTTCATAAAATCGGTCAAAGCCGCGACTAAGAAGGTCGTAGCAAACTTCGTCCGAGATCGTATTGTTTGTCAATTTGGAGTTCCTGAGTCAATCATTACCGATAATTCTACCAATCTCAACAGTGATCTGATGAAAACCATGTGTGAAACATTAAAAATCAAACACCGGAACTCTACAACATATAGGCCACAAATGAATGGAGCCGTGGTAGCTGCCAACAAGAACATCAAGAAGATATTGAGGAAGATGGTGGATAACTACAAGCATGAGAAACTACCATTTCCTTTTCTTGGATACCGCACCACAATTCCCAGGTCAACTAGGGCAACCCCCTGCCTACTGATTTATGGTACTGAAGCTGTTATACCCACCGAGGTGGAGATTCTTTCCCTAAGAATCATATAGGAGGTCGAGCTCAGCAATGCAGAATGGATACAGAGCCGATATAAGAAGCTAACTCTCATTGACTGTAAGAGGATGAATGCGGAGTGTCACGGTCAACTCTACCAGAATAGAATAACAAAGGCTTCCAACAAGAAGGTTAGACCAAGGCAATTCACACTGGGGAAATTAGTGTTGAAGCGGATCTTCCGGCACTAGGATAAGGCAAAAGGAAAATTCTCACCTAACTGGAAAGGCCCTTACATGGTTCACCAAGTACTGATAGGAGGAGCACTCATACTTGCAGAGATAGACAGAGAAATATGGCCAGAACCTATCAATTTGAACGTCGCCAAGAAATATTATGGTTGAGATTGTATTTGCACTTTCTGTTGATGTAACATGAACTACGCTTGACCTGATTCCTATTTAAGAGGGAATACGTAGGCAGCCATGTGGGTTCGATCATTTGCATTCCCCTCTACGGTCAGGAACCAGGGCAGGATTTCAAGTTTTTTTCAATCTCATTACATTAAGGATCGCCAAGGAATGTATCCCCATAAGTATACATTAAACTGGGACAGAATTTTGAGGGGGTCCTCAAAATTCCGAGTTAAGAGGGTTGCAATGTCTCAAAAAATGTCACGGTCTATGATTCGGCCAAACTGTTTACTTTTGTTCATTATTGTTTTAAAACAATTGTATTACTTACAAATGATTTAGCATAAATGCATAGTTTCGAAAAACTGCATTTTCTGTAGTAACCAGATGTTACCCAGGGTGATTCAAACAAGGTGTCAAGACCGGAGTAAAGGCAAATTGAGGAATCAAGGGCACGAACCTGTCTTCCCCCAAAACACACAATCTTTCTTTGGATGCAGGCATAACGAGCATAACAAGCACGTCCACAACAAACATATATACAACAAGACTGTTATCCTCACACCGACAGAAGTTTCCGAGCACAAACGCGTAAAGCTAAGGACCACTTTCTCTCTCATATTTAATCATTGCTCTTCCTGTATAGGGCTAAGTACTACCCTCATCACTGCATAGGGCTAAGCTGCCTTAGTCATAGCATAAGGCTAAACACTTCATGAGACTAAACATTGTCTCCATCACATTGCATGAGGCTAAGCACTGCCTCATTACTACATAAGGCTAAATGCTGCCTTTCTCTACATGAGACTAAGCATTGCCTCCATTATTTCGCATGAGGCTAAGCACTGCCTCTATCATTACATAAGGCTAAACGCTTCCCTTTCTCCACATAGGGCTAAGCACTGCCTTTCATAATTGCATAAGTCTAAACACCGCCTTCCTCTACAAGAGACTAAACATCGTCTCCATCACATTGCATGAGGCTAAGAACTGCCTCCATTCTCTGCATGAGACTAAGTATTGTCTCCATTACATTGAATGAGGCTAAGCACTGCCTCTGTTATTGCACAAAGCTAAACGCTGCCTTTCTCTGCATAGGGCTAAGCACTGCCCTCATTACATCGCATGAGACTAAGTGCTGCCTCCGTTACATTGCATGAGGATAAGCGCTGCCTCCATTATTTCACTAGGCTAAACGCTGCCTTTCTCTGCATAGGTTTAAGGACTGCCCTAATTACTTAACATGAGACTAAGCATTGTCTCGACTACTTACATAAGGCTAAGCACTGCCTTTTCTTTCTCTCACATACGACTAAGCATCACCTGTTCCCTCTATCAAACGATTGATATCACCGGATCTTTACATTTCATGGGCTACAATATCACAACATAGTCCGAAGGCGTCATAGTTTGAAGGCATCATCCTCAGAGCCCGAAGACATCATTCCATGGCCTGAGGATCTCTCGAAACTGCATATCATTATTCAAAGGCGTCATTATCCAGAGGCACCATCCTCATGGCCCGAGGACACCATTTCATGTCCCGCAAATCCCTCATCGTACGCTTCATGGCCCAGGACGTCATGGTCTAAGGACATCATCCTCATCATTCGAAGACAAGTATCATGGTCCGAAAGAAATTTGTATCATGTTTAAATTTCTGCAACAACTATGTATATCCGCAGGCATTGTGTTTTAAGTTTTGTAGGTAACTCGGGAGGTAACTGTTCTACAAACAGGAGCAATTCTCGCTCCGATTTCTGTTAACAACATTCACATCCCTTTATCATGTCAAATGTAACCAATAACCAGCAATGACTGTTTCAATCTCATAACCGCCTAAACATTTATCTCAAATATTCGTAACGTTCAAATTCACGTTCATAGCTCCACCTGAAATTGTCCGTTACTCATGACACCATCTTATCCAAAAGATCCTTCCTTGAAATGTTATGACCATCTTTATAACAACTCTATCGGTTTCGTTCGCCGTTGGATCCAGAACTATACATGGCCTGATTCCCGTAACACTAGGGATATGTAGGCAACTCAGGAACCAGGTTCGGCCCTCATTTTTTCAAAAACACCTCATCCTCGCTCATTTCGGACAAAATTGCTCATCATTTTCTTTACCCGACAATTCTTTCATCATTCCGGGGTAAAGAGGCGCAGTTGTTGATACCTAATTTTGCCGTCATGCTTCATCAAGTATTTACAAGAGATATATGTATTTTCTATAATTTTTAAAGCTTTAAAATCGATTTTCTTGCATTTAATTTGTTCAAATAATATTTAAGTATCCCATTAAATTATTTTTTGGTGATTTAATCATCCAAATTTATCATTTTATAACCACATGCATTTTATAATATTTCATCTCATTTTCACATAATTATGTTTGCATTTGTTTATTCTATCTACACTAGTTAAAATAGTAACCTATATTATATAAACAATTATGTTTATTATATTATTTATGCTAAAATAGTATTTTATATTTTTATAATGTTAATCTATTATTTTCAAGCATTTACTGAATAAATAATACTTTTATCTTTTATTAGTCATTTTCGATAATTTATTTTTTATGAATTTCGTGTATTTAATTTCTAGCCCAATTTTGAGTCAATTTCGGACCAAAACTCAAGCCTAAACACCTAGCCCATCTCATCTTACCTCTCAGCAGCCAAAACCAATTGCCCCTTTAACTTAATCCGGTCGCGACTCGTTAATAATCCGCCCTGCTTCCTCTTCGATCCTGCCCGTTGATCTTAAATGATCAACGACCCACAACAGCCCTACCTGTCTCCTTATATCCCTTCCCCATTAAACCCTTGAGACAATTCCTGTCTCTACCGTTGTCAAACACTCCCAATCCTTCTTCCCCTATAAAGAAACCTTAGCCGCCTCATCTCTAATCATTCTCCCATTCCAGCTAGACAATGGAATCTCTTTGTGATTCACCTTCCTTATTTGTGTTACCGCATCCTTATCTATGCAATAATGGTGTTACTTAGTACTAGCCTAAATTTGGCAAACACCATCTCTCAAAATCGGGTCCGTTCAACTTCGATCTCTAATATCTAGACATTATCTCGTCCATATACACGGAAAAAGGGTTGATTTCTCACACCAGCAGACTAATTTTCAAATAATGAACCTTAAGTAGGGTTTGAAATTCGATTTCTCCCTTTACCGGCTCTGTGACTGATTGCATGTGATAATTTCTATACTTACTTGTGATTGATTGTTTTCCATGTTTTTTCGTCCTAATTTGTCACGATAAAAACCCCCTTCCCTGTTTTCCCTAAGAGATATTAACTATTGCTATTGCTCTCTCACTATCACTCATTCTACTATTCTAAACTCGAGACCTTGGCCGGGTGAAAGCCAAGGCCACCGGAATTTGCTTTATCAACCTCCCTAGTGTGAGCACTTTTCGGGGTTCACTTGAAACCCTTGGGAACTCTGATGCACTAGGAGTTTGGGATTCTATTGCTCTTTTGCTACTAACGATTGGGATACTGCTGAGATCTTTCTTCTTATTTTGCTCGTTAATTTGCAACTGGCAAGTCTCTTGGCCTAAGAAATTTCCTTCTCTTTCGTTTGTATTCATGTTTTGTGCCACTGAGACTTCTATGAATCCATGTTCTACTACTCCATCTTGTTTGTGGTATTATTTGTTCTGAAGTATTCTTGTGAGTTTATGTTTTTAACATCTGAATTTTCCTAGTTTCTAATTATGATATATACCTATCATATGTGTTTAGCTTAAACGGCTTCTGGTTCTCTTAAACCTGTTTATTCTGCTCTGTCTCTATTGATACTTGATGATTATCTTGAGTTTGTCTCTTTGCTTTGTTTTGAATTATTATGGTACCTTAGTTCTTGCAGTCATATTTCTTCTTTGTTTGTGTTCAGTGCTCTGTATGTTCATGATTGCTTAATCTTTGTGAACCAATATGACTTTAATATTGTGTTATTTTCATTTGCAATCCTACTTGCTTTGAAGTTATCCTGCAATCTTGGATTCTCCTAGTGTCACAATCTGCCTTGATTCTAAAATTCAATACATGCTTATTACGTCTATGTTGAATGATCTTGTGTATCTTTAGCCTGCTTCGTTGTCTTGATCACCTATTGTTACACTTCACTGTTTCTCTCCACTTTATGCTTATATGAACGTTATGTACCAATTACTGTCTTAATGTTTTAAGATGTTGTTAAGAAGTCTACTAGGAAGTTTATTCAATCCTGAATTATTTAGGGTCTGGAATCCAACTCCGGGAACCCCAATCCAAGCCCGGTAATCACAAAGTCCACTCTCGGTCAAACTTCTAAATTTGCAGCTTTTGCCATTTCAAGCCTAGTTCAACTACGGACCTCCAAATCACTATCCAGACATGCTTCTATGTCCAAAATCATCCAACGGAGCTAGCAGAACCATCAAAACTCCATTCCGAAGCGATTTTCACACAAGTCAACATCCGATCAACCTTTTCAACTTAAACTTCCAACCTTGAGACTAAGTGTCTCAATTCATCTCGAAACCTCTCCGGATCCGAACCAACTATCCCGGCAAATCACATGGCAACTATTAAGCATAAGACGAACAGTAAACGAAAAAACGGGACTACAACTCTCAAAATAACCGACCGGGTCGTTACAACCTGTCCCGAATTCTGAAAGATGAATATATATCAAAGTACTCTTTACATTAAACGTCCTACTTGATTAATCCAGTGGGTGTAGCTAGCTTGCGCACTACAGATGGAGTATGGCAGAAGTTTTTTTAAAACCCCATTTTTTAAGTTCGAAAACACTCAAAGGAATTTAGAAGCAACACCAAGGTGTGTATTAAAGAACAAAAGTAGTTGATAGATCTACACTAAAATGTTGGCTATAACTTTTCTAAACGGGTGTGACTGTTTTGAAGGGGTATTTAGACTTTGTAGATGTTAGTTTTTCCTTATTCTATTAAATATGGTATTTAGGCTAATAAGATGAACATTTTAGCAATTTAAATTTTTATTTAAGGTTTTTTCATTTTTAATATAGTGTGTGTATATATATATAGAGAGATTTACAAGTTAACATTTGTTCATCCTTGTGCATTAATTTTATCAGTTTGAGTCGTTATGGATAAAGAATATAATCTTACCATCTTTCGTTTCTTCAATCATCGTCTCACTCACAAAGATAAACAAAAAGAAATAAGCAAATAAATATTACAAAATAAACAGAAAAGACAAGACTAGAGATGTAGTTAAGAGTTTTTCCTTATTTTCATTAGATTTGCATTTCTGAATGATTACATTTTAATTTCTTCTTATTTCATGATTGCTTGTGTAGGCCTATTATATCTTCAAAAAGAAGTTGAGTAACAAATAAGGATTAAACATACACATATATTACAATAAACAATCAAATAGGTACTGTTTACCCTTGGCTTCGGATAACAATTAAATTTGTACGTGGTTTTAAGGACACGTGATTTGGTTTGATACAAATAAAGGATAATAAAAATAAAGACTGAATTCAGTAAGTAAATTGAGAGAGAATGCAAACCACAAGTCTAAGATAGCTTGACCTTGATTGATTTATCTAAGATAGACAAATATGAAGCAAATGGATAAAGAAAATAATTAGAGCAGACTGTGTTTTTTGTTTATTGATAATCGTTTTCTGATGATCCTTTTACAATTATGCTACCCCTTTATATAGGGAGGGGAATGAGTCTTATACAAGGTAAAAAATCTATCTACAAGGTAAAATATCCCTTGAATTACTGATTTCAACGTCTTTGCTGATTTCCGCTGTGATTCCCGCCGAGATACTTACGTATCACGGGATTTCTGGTCCTTCTGTTATGCAAATCTGGTAATTTTACCCTAGGGCGTTTTACCCTAATCGATCTTAACGGTCTCAACTCAGATATCATGGCATCGAGTTCCAATCCGATGACGCCCGGTCTCGACCTTCGTTCCTTGATGCCTCGACCCCGATCTATCGAGCAGTAATTCTAATCGACGCCAGCCGTATAAATTCGAACCCGATTTTCCCTATGCAAGCGATCCGAGCACGACCCCATACAGATAGTCCCCTCATTTTTTGGAGAGTAATGATGAAAAATGATATGAGCCGCCACTTTTTGATTAGCTCAAATGAAGACATACGTATGGCATGCGTGACACAAAATTCGAGGCGTCACATCAAAAGAAACAAAACGTCACATTGATAAGTGACGGTGGCATTGTGACGCACGTGATAAGTATCAAAAATGTCTTTTCATAGACCAACTGAGGACAAGCCTCTGCAACGCCTGCAAATGCTAATTAATGCTTCATCGTTTTGGGACGCGAACCGCCACCTTTAAGAGGGTATAAATATCCCTCTTTATCTTCAGTTCCAAAAGTTTGCGTTATTTGAACCTTATCTTCTTCAAGTTCTTTGAGTTTTCCCACAAGTGATCCTTTCCTTTATTCTTGTCTCACCCCTGCATCTATTAGCTTCTTTAACTCTTCATTAACAATGGAAAAAACATCCAAATCTATTCCCCAGAAACAAACCCCCTCTTCTTCTCAACCCGCTGAAGATCCTGAGCCTGTTGTTGTTGAGGAAACTACGACCGAGCCCCCTTTAAAAGCGTTCGTACCGACTGGGTGTTCAATCGGTACCGATTTTAAGGTAGAGAAGGCTTTTTCTGTACCTGGCCCGGGCGAACCGGTCACTGGATACATTTGTTCGATTACGAACAAAATCATCGACAGGGTGAAGGAAGATTGTAACTGAGTTGATAAATGCGTGGTGGTTCCCGCATCGGAAGATGCGATCACCACCCACGTGGAGGGCTACTTGAGTGTTTACACTTATCCCTTCACGTTGGGCCCTTTGGACCCCATCATCGTCGCCTTTTGCAAAAGGTATGATGTAACGCTGGGTCAGATTCACCCCTCTGTTTGGAGAATAGTCATTCTCTTCCGCTTTTTTGTAAGCAAGATCGACGGACACCCTTTGACCCTCGATCATCTCCTACGGCTATACAGTCCCCAAATCTTCCGAGGGGGATTAATAAAACTTGCTCGTTGGGCAAGCAAAGCCCCATTCTCGAGCATTGACGAGGATAGGGATCGAGGTTGGATGAGCCGATTTGTTCGGGTGAAAATATCGGACCTGATTCCGGCCGAAGACATGCCGTTCCCTGAGAAGTGGAACATGAACCGTAAGTGCCATCCCCCTATTCCAATTTGTTTGATGTTCTTCCTTTGTTATTTTACTAACCTATTTCACATGGTGTAGCTGTTTCTCGAACGTCGGCCGCGATTATGCACCTGATAGAATGGGTCGAAAAACTGGTGTCTCAAAGGACATATTCGGAACGTGCCTGGTGCGAGATATCGAAGGGCCGATGGGAGGACAAAAATCATGGTGAGACCGATAACGTTTAAATTCTACGCCTTATGTTATCGATAATGTTGTCGACTTATAACTTACTTCACTCTTATTTTGCAGATCTATCGAAGGACGTTGAACTGAGGCCAGCATCCCCTGATTGTAAGGTTCCCTGCCATCCCCCTGTTTCAGAGCAAGAGAAGGAGAAAAAGAGGAAAGAAGTCCCCAGTTCTTCCAAGCTCGAGAGAAAAAGACCGAGAAAAAGGATAGCTCGTAAGCCCAAGACCTCAGACTCAATTTATCGGTTGATAGACGAGTCTGAGGAAGATGAAGACTTTGAACTTTTGGGCAACGAGCCATCTCGGGCAGTCTCCGAGTATAGGGCCGATGAAACACCTCTTCATCGAGTCGAGGGCCCCGAAATGGGGGCAAGAACTGGGGCTTCTGCCGGTGCGAGAGGAGCGGCGCAGGGAATCTCGGGCCCTATAGAAACAATAGACTCCCCTTCCTTCTCGGAGTCAACCTTTAACGACGAGCTGCAAAAGGATACTCCCCGAGCAAAAGCCATATACCAGAAGGCCCTTTCCAAGGTTTCTTCGACGGCGTGGAATCGGCGGATACTTTTGGGCTCGGTAATATAGACGTACCGAGGAAGAGTCCCTCCGCCGGAATGAGCAAGGCATCTTTCGGTCCAAAGCTGGGCGATAGATTTCCTGCTCCGAGTTCAGATCCTGATCGAAAGCGGATAATAAGATTTGCCATTCCCGAAGATGCTAGGGCCCTTTCTGCACCTGTGGGGGTGGCTAGTTATCTTCGGTGTTTGGTAACCGAAGAAGATCAGGCCGCATGAACGAGGTGGATGTACCTTGCTTGTTCAATGAGGCTCAACAAGCACTAAATAAGGTAAATTTTTTATAAGCCTTATCTGGTGTTCGCCATTTTGCATTTCAAACTTCGACTAGCTATCATATTTTCTCTTGTACTTGTAGGCCTCGGTGCTTCATCATGAGGCTTTTCTTCGACAACGGGAAGAATCGGCGCGTTGCGAGCGGCTCGATTGGGAGATGTCGACCCTTCAAGCCGAACTGGACTTCGTGCGTAGTGAAAATTCTGGCTTAATTGAGCAGATGGGGCAGCAGCTCGACCAAATAAACCGGTTCCGATCTGAGGCAAGTGAGGCCAAAGCAGAAATCAATGAATGGAGAAACAGGACGGATCTGCTGACTTCGGAAAAGGAGGCCCTCCAAGCTCAAATGGTTTCATCGGAAAACCAATTATCGGAGGAAAAAGGCAAAATCGGGGCTCTGACTAAGAGCATTAATGTGCTTCAATCCCAAGTCGATGCGCTCACCTCAGATCATGAAATTTTGGTCAACGAGCCGCAAACAGCAAAATCGGAGGTTGTTGCATCCAAGACTGAGGCCGATGAGTTAGTGGCCCAATACAGGGCCGATGCCGAGGCTGCTCAAGATCAATCGAAGATTTTGGTCGAATATACTAAGTGTCAAACTCGCCTATCTGTTCTCGAGGAAATACAAGATCGGGGCTTCGATCTATCAACCGAGATCGACAATGCCAAAAGGATCGAAGCCGAAGCCATAAAATAAGCCTTCCCAGAAGAAGAAGAAGAAGACTCCGAAAATTCTGAATAAAGCGCCTCTTTTGTATTTATTTTTTTTGTGTAATAAAGTCCCCACTTCTGTAAACATACTTTGTGCATTTATATATAAAAGTCTTCTTTTCTTTCCATTCCTTGCTGACTCATTTCGATTCTCTGTATTAGAACCGATGGTTCAACTTAGTGAATTTTCTGTTCTTCAAGTTCAGTTTAGACTTAGCCAACTCTGGGATATGCCTTAGTAGACTTTCCCTCTCTTCGATCGATTTGGTAGGGCCTTAGCCTCGAAAAGATCTAGGGTTTGCCTTAATAGGTCTTATTTCCCTTCGAGTTTCATTAACTAGGCACGGCCTTAACCTTTTAAGAAATCGGGGTCTGCCTTAGTAGGTCTTATTCCCTTTTGAGTTTCATTAACTCGGCACGGCCTTAGCCTTTTAAGAAATCGGGGTTTGCTTTAGTAGGTCTTACTCCCCTTTTGAGTTTCATCTACTCAATATGGCCTTGGCCTTTTAAGAAATCGGGGTTTGCCTTAGTAGGTCTTACTCCCCTTTTGAGTTTCACCTACTCAGTATGGCCTTGGCCTTTTAAGAAATCGGGGTTTGCCTTAGTAGGTCTTACTTCCCTTTGATTATATTTAATTTTCGGATAAGCAATGTTAGTTTTTGATCGAACAATGAAAATCGAAATGGCCCTTAGGCTCGGAGATAGGATATCAGTGCAAAAGAACTTTCATTAATATTCAAGTGCTTATACAATTTGCTTAGGGGATAGATCAATCTATTTGGGTATGGTTCTTTTGGCCGTTTGACCCTTACATCGATTCCTAATGATCTATGAGATGTTCCCCCGAATTGAAGTAGCTAAGCAGTCTTCCGATGTTTGAGGTCGATCGAAGTTTAGCACCAAACATTGTTATCTTCGATATGCGACCAGTCTTCAAATCTAAGTTAGCACGTTTTCGAGTTGCCTCATTAAAAACCTTGCCGTAAAATCCAATTTAGGACAAAACCGGTCGAAGGGAAAAAGAGTGTAACACGTGCTTTCAGTCCTAACGTCCTATGCTCTCCGGTTCAAAGTTACTTTACTTGATACCTGCGAGTGTTAGTAACATAAAACAGACAAAAACGAAGAGTGAAAGATCGTACCTCAACATAGCCTCGCGATTCGATTCCTCGGTTGAATAGAGGAACCTGATACTCGGTTCGCCTACTTCGACCGGTATCAAAGCTTCAGCATTGTACACTAGGGAGAAAGGTATGGCTCTGGTGTTGGTTTTCTCGGTTGTGCGATACGCCCATAGGACTTTAGGCAATATCTCTTTCCATTTTCCCTCTGAGTCGGTTAACCTCTTTTTGAGATTTCGAAGTATGGTTTTGTTGGTCGATTCAACTTGTCCATAGCCGCTAAGGTGATAGGGCGTCGATAGGATCCTTTTGATCTTGTTATCTTCGAAAAACTTCGTTACTCTACTACCGATGAATTGCTTCTCATTATCACACACGATCTCGGATGGCATCCCAAATCAACATATGATGTGATCCCAAAGGAACTCGATCACTTCCTTTTCCCTAACCTTCTTATATGCCTGCGCTTCAACCCATTTGGAGAAATAGTCAGTCATAAAAAGAATGAATTGGGCCTTACCTGGTGTGTGGGGGAGAGGGCCGATGATGTCCATTCCCCATTTCATGAATGACCTCAGCGACAAGACCGAATGCAGCGTCTCCCCGAGCTGATGGATCATCGGTTCGTGTTTTTGGCACTCGTTACACTTGCGAACGAACTCCTTTGCGTCTTTTTCCATATCGATCCAATAATAACCGGCTTGGATTATTTTGTGGACCAGGGATTCGACGCCGGAATGATTCCCACACGTGCCTTCGTGTATTTCCCTTAAAATATATTCGGTGTCACCTGGTCTCAGACATATCGTGAGGGGTCCACCGAATGTCCTTCTAAATAAGGTTCCGTCATCGGATAAATAGAACCGAGCCGCCTTTGTGCGCAACGTCCTCGATTCTTTTGGGTTAGAGGAGAGCTTACCGGAGCTGAGGTACTCTATGTACTTATTCCTCCAATCCCAGGTCAGACTTGTTGAATTGATTTCGGCGTGGCCTTCCTCCACTACCAACCTCATGAGCTATATGACCTTTTCAGATTTGATCTCGTTATCTTCGACCGATGATCCCAAATTAGCGAGGGCATCGGCCTCGCTGTTTTGCTCTCGAGGTATGTGTTGTAGGGTCCATTCTTTGAACCTATGTAGCATGACTTGTAGCTTGTCTAAATATCTCTGCATTCGTCCTTCCTTGACTTCGAAAGTTCTGTTAGCTTGATTCACCACAAGGAAGGAATCGCACTTGGCTTCGATTATCTCTACTCCCAGGCTTTTAGCTAGTTCTAAACCTGCAATCATAGCTTCATACTCTACTTCGTTGTTAGTTAGTTTTACAGTCTTGATAGACTATTGAATCGTATTCCCGGTTGGGGGCTTTAGCACGATACCAAGCCCCGATCCCTTCGCGTTCGAGGCACCGTCTGTGAATAGGGTCCACACTCCCGAAGGAGTCCCCGATTCGGTCATTAGTTCTCTTTCGACCTTGGGTATCAGCGACGGTGCAAAATCAGCGATGAAATCCGCCAATACTTGAGATTTAATCGCAGTTCAGGGTCGATATTCGATATCGTACCCGCTTACTTTGATAGCCCATTTGGCCAATCGGCCGGGTAGTTCGAGCTTATGCATTATGTTTCTCAGTGGGTAGGTCGTTACGACGCATATGGGATGGCATTGGAAGTAGGGTTTCAGTTTCCTAGAGGCACTCAATAAAGCGAGTGCCAATTTTTCTAAATGAGGGTGTCTAGTTTTAGCCTCGCCTAATGTTCTGCTAACGTAATAAATAGGAAACTGCATACATTGTTCTTCATGAACCAGGACCCCACTTACCGCTACTTCCGAGACGGCAAGGTAGAGGTATAGTCGCTCCCCTGTTTTCGGTGTATGCAGCAAAGGTGGGCTAGACAGGTACCTCTTAAGTTCTTCTAACGCGCGTTGGCACTCCGGGGTTCACGAGAAGTTGTTCTTCTTTTTCAATAGGTTGAAAAATCGGTGACTCTTATCGGAGGATCTCGAAATAAATCTCCCCAGAGCGGCTATACGGCCTGTCAGCTTTTGCACGGCCTTTACATTATCTACGATGGTAATGTCTTCGAAAGCCTTGATCTTCTCGGGGTTGATTTTCTATTCCTCGATTCAAGACCATGAAACCGAGGAATTTGCTTGAGCCCACACCGAATGCGCATTTCTCCGGGTTCAGCTTCCTGTTGTACCGTCTCAACACGTCAAACGTTTCCTGCAAATGGCTCAAATGGTCTTCTGCTCACAGGGACTTAACTAACATATCATCAATATAAACCTCCATTGTTTTTCCTAGTTGTTTTTCGAACATCCAGTTTACTAAGCGTTGGTAAGTGGCTCTCGCATTCTTTAACCCGAATGGCATCACGTTGTAACAGTATGTACCATACTTAGTGATGAAGGATGTCTTTTCCTGGTTATCTGGGTCCATTCGTATTTGATTATAGCCAAAGTAAGCATCGAGAAAGCTAAGGGTCTCATGGCTAGCGGTAGCATCGATCATGCAATCGATGTTGGGTAAAGGAAAAGAATCTTTAGGGCATGCCCTGTTTAAATCCTTATAATCTATGCACATTCTTAATTTATTCCCCTTTTTAGGGACTACTACTACGTTTTCTAACCATTCTGGGTATTTAACTTCTCGAATGGACCCTATTTTTAAAAGCTTGGTTACCTCATCCTTGATGAACGCTTGTTTGATTTCGGATTGAGGCCTCCTTTTTTGTTTGACCGGCCCAAATTTCTGATCGATGCTTAGCTTGTGGGTTGTTATCTCCGGTGGTATACCTGTTATGTCGAGATGGGACCAAGCGAAGGAATCTTCATTAGTTATAAGAAATTGTATAAGTTTTTCCCTGAGCTCGGAAGTTAGGCCCGAGCCCAAGTATACCTTTTGATCTAGCGAATATTCTTGGAGTGAAACTTGCTCGAGTTCCTCGATTGTCGATTTGGTTGCATCAGACTCATCGGGACCGACGAATGACCTGGGGATTCCATAGCTGTCATCTTCGAGGTGCTCCTGTTCACCTTCATTTGTCGAAGGTGATGCTTGTGATTGCTATTTGACCTTTTGCGAAGGAGCTGCTGGTACCGATATTGCTTCTTCTACTGCGAACATCTCTTTCGTAACCGGTTGCACCCGGTAAACTGTTACAATCCCATCAGACGATGGGAATTTCAGCACTTGGTGTAGTGTCGAAGGCACCGCCCTCATGTCGTGGATCCATGGTCTCCCGAATAGGGCGTTGTACCTCATGTCTCCATCGATCACGCAGAACTTTGTCTCTCGAATGGTACCGGTAGTGTTTATCGGCAATGTTGTTTCACCTTTGGTCGTTTCGCACGCCATGTTGAATCCATTTAGCACCCGGACTATAGGGACAATTCGATCTATCAGCCCCAGTTGTTCTATAACCCATGATCGGATTATGTTGGCCGAATTACCAGGATCGACCAGTACGCGCTTTATCTTAGTCTTGTGTACAAGCACCGATATCACTAACGCATCGTTGTGAGGTTGCATAATCCCTTCTGCATCCTCTTTGCTGAAATGCAAGATTCCCTCCATCGCGTAATCCCGAGTGCGCTTTTCCCGGGTGATGGATATCTTAGTGCGCTTTAGTACCGGGCCTTGGGGCGCATCTACTCCGCCAGCAATCATATTAATCGTGTGTTGCGGCTCCTCCTGGTTCACTTGCTTATTCCTGTTCCCATAATAATTTTTGGCTCGTTCGCTCAAAAACTCTCGAAGATGCCCATTTTCGAGCAACCGTGCCACCTCCTCTCTTAACTGTCGACAGTCTTCTGTCCTGTGTCCGTGTGTACCATGATATTTGCATATCAAATTAGGGTCTCTTTGGGCAGGTTCCGATTGCAATGGTCAAGGCCACTTAGTGTCCTTGATAAGCCCGATAACTGACACGAGAGTGGTCGCATCAACGTTGAAGTTGTATTCCGACAGCCGCAGTGTTTCTCGATGACCGGTGGTTCTCTCGAAGTTGCTTCTCATCATGGGTCCTCAATTGTTCTGACTATGATCGTTCCTTCTTTCGCGTCTCGGGGAGTTCTGCCTTGCTGGAGTAACTTTCCTGTCACCATGATATGGCCGATATCGATCTCTACTCAGCCTTGATTTCCGATGAATATCCCTTCGAACCCTATCATGAGTTCTGATGGGGTAAATAGACCCCGAGGGGGCTCCAAGCTGGTCATCCTCGACTCTGATCTTTGACTGGTACCGGTTGTGTATATCTGCCCATGTTACGGCAGGATATTCTATCAAGTTCTGCTTAAGTTGCTGTGAAGCCATTGAACTTCGAGCGTTGAGCCCTTGGGTAAAGGCTTGTACGGCCCAATCGTCAGTGATCGGTGGCAGGTCCATCCGTTCCATCTGAAAACGAGATACAAATTCCCTGAGCATCTCATTATCCTTTTGCCTGACTTTGAACAGGTCCGACTTCCGCGTCTCCACTTTGATAGCACCTGCATGTGCTTTCACGAAGGAATCTGCATGCATGGCAAAAGAGTCGATGGAATTAGGGGGTAAGTTGTGATACCAAGTCATGGCCCCCTTTGACAAGGTTTCTCTGAACTTTTTCAGAAAAACGGACTCGATCTCGTCGTCTTCTAAGTCGTTTCCCTTTATGGCGCATGTGTATGCGGTCACGTGCTCGTTTGGATCGGTTGTCCCGTTGTATTTTGGAATTTCCGGCATGCGAAATAATTTCGGCATGAGTTTTGGAGCGGCGCTTGACGGGAAGGGTTTCTGCACAAACTTTTTGGAATTCAAGCCTTTCAATATCGGGGGTGCTCCTGGGATCTGATCCACCCTCGAATTATATGTCTCCACCTTTTTGTTGTTGGTCTCGATCTTCTTTTCGCCAGACTCGACTCGTCTAGTTAGTTCCTCGAGCATTTTCATGATCCCGGATTTCGCCCTCGATCCGCCTTCATTCAGCTCTTCTGCGGTTGGTTCATTCTCAGGAATGGTTCCTCGAGAAGGGCCGACCTCAACCTTATTCGATATCTGGCTTTGATTTTGTAGCTGAGCAATCGCCACTCGCTGGGCTTGCAACATGTTAAAGATCATTCTGAGGTTGATCTCGTCCCCTTTGTCCTTTTCGGGTCCCTGAGTTGTTGATCAGTGTTCCCTACGAACACTGTTTGATGGATCAGTAGTTCGATCTACATCGACCGCCATTTGTGAATTACCGTCGACCGGAACTTCATCACCAGGTGCCACGTTGTACTTTTCACCCTGATGGTCAAATTCGTTACCGACGTACAGAGGCACAAATTGTGAATGTGACATGGTTGTACTGTAACCTGAAATCAAAAATACTCCACAGAACAAGTGTAAAATAATTTGTGTGACAGAAAATTGTATCAAACGCTCACTATTATCCTTAGCCCCACGGTGGGCGCCAAATTGTTTACCCTTGGCTTTGGATAACAATTAAATTTGTACGTGATTTTATGGACACGTGATTTGGTTTGATACAAATAAAGGATAATAAAAATAAAGACTGAATTTAGTAGGTAAATTGAGAGAGAATGCAAACCACAAGTCTAGAATAGCTTGACCTTGATTGATTTCTCTAAGATAGACAAATATGAAGCAAATGGATAAAGAAAATAATTAGAGCAGATTGTGTTTTTTGTATATTGATAATCGTTTTCTAATGATCCTTTTACAATTATGCTACCCCTTTATATAGGGAGGGTAATGAGTCTTATACAAGGTTAAATATCTATCTACAAGGTAAAATATCCCTTGAATTACTGATTTCAACGTCTTTGCTGATTTCCGCCGTGATTCCCGCCTAGATACTTACGTATCACGGGATTTCTAGTCCTTCTGTTACGCAAATCTGGTAATTTTACCCTAGGGCATTTTTCCCTAATCGACCTCAACGGTCTCAACTCAGATATCATGGCTTCGAGTTCCAATCCGATGACGCCCGATCTCGACCTTCGTTCCTTGATGCCTCGACCCCGATCTATCGAGCAGTAATTCTAATCGACGCCAACGGTATAAATTCGAACCCGATTTGCCCTACACAAGCGATCCGAGCTCGACCCCATACAGGTACTTTATTACAGAAAATAGAATATGATTTTGACCAATCGTCCCACAAAATTTAAAAGGAGAGGTTCATACAATATTTGAAATGACAAAAATTCTTCGTATTATCAATTAAAACATCTGACCAGGTATTTGCAGTAATGCAGTTCTCCTCCTTTTCTTTTAAGTTTTCCTATTAATGCTCTTTTGTAATCTGTGTACGAAAGTAATAACTTAAACTGATCCAATAAGCTACCAAAAAGAATAGTGAATTGAAGCATTAGTATTGTTTTGATTTAATCATGCAAACTAAGGAAGACATAAAATTTGAAATCCAGATTTAACATGTATAACTCCTTTATTTCAATAAATAAGCAAAATTAGCCTTCTTATTTTATTTTCTAAACAAATTTATAGATAACTATTCTTTTAAATATTTTATAAAAATGATAAAAAAACCTAGTGAAGAATGTCGAAAGTCCAAATTTGATAGGAAGTCATTTCCTTTTCAATAAATCATGGGATCATTGTTTGTAAAAGCTTGGATCATAGAGGTTAATTAGTTTTTGTTTGGAAATGGTACGGTTGGTTAATGAAATTCGGCCTCGCCACTGTAAAATAACGACATCTGGTGGGTAAAATTCCGGAATCAAGATGTGGGCGTAGGAGAACTGTGACCGAAACTATCCCTTTATTTCGAAGAAAAAGCAGCCGAAGGAGCAAGCGCCCGAAGCAGGTCAAACATTCTCGAAGATGTGTTCAACCGTACCCGGATCTCGCCTGAGATCGTGCTTACACTCTTGTAACGATCCGGCTGATCATTTTGTGTATTGTAGCTCAATTTTCTTATTTATTGCTTCTTCTATGTTCATTTGTAGTTATGTGATTTGCTGGGTGGTTGGTTTGGTTTTCGGGGATGTTTTGGAGTGAATTGGGACACTTAGTCCCAAGGTTGGAAGCTTGAGCTGGAAGGGTTGACTGGAGTTTGACTTTTGTGTAGATGATTGTGGAATGGAGTTTTGATGGTTCCGATAGCTTCATATGGTGATTTTGGACTTAGGTGTATGTCCGAATGTTGATTTGGAGGTCCGTAGGTTGGTTTGAGGCGTTTTGGCGAAAGTTGGAAAGTTGAAGGTTTGGAAGATTAAGAGGTTTGACCGAGAGTTGACTTTGTTGATATTGGGTTCGGTTTTAGTTTCGGAAGTTGGAATATGTATGTTGTGCCATTTGCGACTTATATGCAAATTTGAGGTCATTCGAAGTTGATTTGATATGGTTCAACATTAGTTATAGAAGTTGGAAGTTCATTAGGCTTGAATTGGGGTGCGATTCGTGGTTTTGGTGTGGTTTGATATGACTTGGGGCTTCGAACGAGTTCATAATGTGTTTTGTGACTACTTGGAGCGATTGGACGGGGTCCTGGGAGCCTCGGGTATGTTCTGGATAAGTGTCGGACCATTTTCCTTCATTGTTGGAATGTTGATTTTTGTGCATTTGGTTTTCTCTTTCGCGATCGCTAAGAAAGGGACACGGTCGCGAAGCATTGATGCTGGCGGTGATCATTTATTCATCGCGTTCGCGAAGCTTTGAGAGGCTCATGTCAGCACGGCCGCGAGTAGGGTAATGCGTTCCCGTAGAGGAGATGTCAGTTGGGGCATTACACTTTAAGCCTACTCGATCATGTAGGTGTTCACGCGTGCGCGAAGTGTCAGGTCTGGTAACCATCACGTTCGCGACTATGTTTCGCATTCGCGTAGACTATTTTGAGTCAGTGATTATTTGTCCTTGGATTGCGATATAGGTCCCCGCGATCGTGATGTATAATACCTGGCGGAATGTTTAAATCCATTTCGAGGGTTAGAGTTATTATATCACATTTTGAAGTAGAGAGCTCGGTTTTGGGCGATATTAGAGGGGATTTTCAAGATTTGGACCGAGGTTAGTGTTTTTGACTCAGATTTGTTATTATCTTATGATTTCATATTTATTTTTAGTATTTAATTAGTGAATTAGAGTGAAGAAATGGGAAATTTTTATAAAAACTTCTTAAAGTAAAAATTAAGGATTTGCAGGTCGAATCGAGGCCGGAATTGGATAAAATTGGTATGGTTGAACTCGTTATTGAATGTGTGTTCAGAATTTTTACCGAGTTCCGAGATACAGGCCCAGGGTTGACTTTTTGATTTTGAGAAAGATCAGAACTTTATTGTTTGAAGTTGTTTCCTATGGTATTATTTATTGATATTGAGTTGTTTTTTACTAGATTTGAATTGTTCGGAAGCCGATACGCATGGGAAGGGCTTATTAGAGGAGTAATTTGGCGGCTTGAGGTAAGTATCTTATATGAACTTGGTTGAGGCACTAGTTGCCTGAGTTATTTGTGATTGCTACGTGCTATGAGTGGCGCATATGTGTGGGGTTGAGCCCATATGCGTGCACCGGGATACTATTCACATGCTCGGGTTAGTGATTTGTAACGACTCGACTGGTCGTTTTGAGCTTTAGCATTTCGTTCAGTAGTTCGAGGTCTTGAGTAGCTTCATATTGTGAATTATGACTTGTGTGAATGGTTGGATACGATTTTCGGATGTTTCGGGTTTGATTTGCATAAGTGATTCTAATCAATTTCCAACAATATTTCATAATTATATCTTAGATTTAACATCAAAATTTTGAGAATCAAGGAGGAATTTGGGGGGATTTTTTGTCAAAGTTTTAAAAAATGAGAATTTGAGTTATGAGAGTCGATTTGGACTCGGATTTTGAAACAAAACACATTTATAGACTCGTGGGGTTATGGGTACTAGGAATCTACCCTTGGACCCAAGTTTTGACCAGGCGGGTCTGGGATTGACTTTTGAGGAATTGTGTAGTGATCATGGCTTTATTAATAGTAATTGTTTTCTCTTGCATTGGTTGATGTTGTTAAATCATTTCCGGTTAGATGTGAGCCATGTGGAGGCAGATTTTAAGGGGATAAACTGTTGTTGAGTGTTGATTTGGCCTAGTTGAAGTAAGTATCTTGGCTAATTTTGTGTGGGGGAACTACACCGTAGGAATTGGTTTGATTGCAGTATTTGAATTATGTAGAAGATGTGTGTACGAGGTGACGAGTGTGTACACGGCCTTATATGTGGAAATTTGACTGGTTTAGACTCTTAGATTTCTTATGTACATTAACTTGAAGTTTCCCTATCATGTTATATCCTCCATTGTTAAATCTACCCTTACATGCTTTATTTGAAGTTGTTAGTTCATGTTCTATCTCTTATTGCCAAACATACTCTTATATGCTTTAATTGAAGTCGTTGCCTCTTTATTTGTCATGTTATTTCATTCATAGTTGAGTTATTCTTATTTGAAGTTGTTGTTACTTGTTACTTCTCTCAATGTTGATTTATTCTTATTTGAGGTTATTATTACTTGTTATGTCTTTCATTGTTGAGCTTGTCCTTCCGCTTAATTGTGTTATTGTAATTCTTGTGTCGATTTACTTGTTGTACTCCCATGTTATTGTTGTAATTAGTGTTGTTGTGCCGTGGGCTATGTGTGGTTGTTGCATATGAGCACAGTGGTGCGAGTATTTATATTGTGTTGTTATGTTTTTGGCACATGTGGGATTGTTGAGAGGACTGTCGGGGTGTTTGCACGTGAGTTGTCTGTGCTGTTATTATTATTGATATTTGCACATGCGGCGTGACAAGATGAGCTATATATATATATATATGTTCGGTTTGTGCACGTGACGAGACAAGGTGGGATGATTATTATGCGCGTGTAGCGAGACAAGGTGGACATTTACTTTATTGTTGCGCACGCGGCGAGACAAGGTGGGCTATGGAGGGGATGATTTGTGATAGCCCGGAGCATTGTTATTGATGATACTTGTATAGTGGTGTGACCTTTTTATGTGTGTCATGCATATTACATGTTTTATGGTATTGTTTCCAATGTTCTACTCAGTGTCTCTGATTTTATCTGTTGACTTGAACTGTGATAGTACACTTGCACAAGCATGCGCGGAAAATGTCACCTATATTACTCCAGGAGTATAAATCTTGATGTTTATTGATCATTTACGTGTGTTCTTGTATACCTGCCTTATGTGCGTGGATTGGACTTTTGGCATGTGAGTTGTCCATACAGATATGAGATTTTGTTACTATTGGCACGTGAGCTGCCCGTGCGGATATGAGATATTATTATCATTGGCACGTGAGTTGTCTGTGCATATCTGAGATAATAATGGTATTGGCACGTGAATTGTCCGTGTGGTTATGATTGGTAATGTGGGCACGAAATGTCATGAGATTATGATTTTGTTATTTGGGACCCGTGACTAGTGAATTTTGAGGTGTAATACCTGGGAGTGATTCTTGTGTAAATCTTGTGAAAGGACGGTTGATTATTTGGTTGTCATTGCTTTTCCTTAGTTGGGTTCACTGGTACCTTAACTGCGTTCTGAATACTTTGCAATATTATCACCTGTTTACTCCTTGTTGCTATGTGTTGCTTCTACATTCCGTTTGTTAGTTTTATATTGTTCTTCTTTCCATGTTTAGCTTGATATTGATGTTCGTTCCTCTGTTAGTTTGTATTAGTACTTGCACAGGTTATTATGTCTAGTAGCTGTCTCGACTATACCTCGTCACTACTCCACCGATGTTAGTCTTGATACTTATGGGGTACCGCTGTGGTGTACTCATGCTATGCTTCTGCACATTTTTGTGTAGATCTAGGTACCTCTGAGCATACCGGTCGTTAGCTAGCTGTTAGAGATTTGCTACGGAGACTTCAAGGTATACCTAGCACTACGCTCGTAGGCGCCGGAGTCACCTTCTAAGCTTTAATTTGTTACTGTTTACTTCTATCCCAAACAGTGATGTATTTGATATTTTTAGTTACTCTTAGAAAGGCTTATGACTTGTACTACCAATTTTGGGATGTTGTATATTGTTGATAGTTGTTGGTTATGTACGGGATCTACTGGTTCATGTATAATGGTTAATTGGTATAAATATGTTAATAACTCATTATGTGTTAGGCTTACCTAGTCCTAGGGACTAGGTGCCATCACGACTCCGAAGGATGGATTTTGGGCCATGACATGTTTAGGCTATGACATGCCTTGAATTGATTGTTAAGCTTCAAGCTGAGATGCTTCTCCTATTTGTACCCCTTCATGAGCTATTTGTACCACATTTGAGATTTTAATGAGGTTATGTTCCCGGTTGAAACTGATAAACTGCTATTCCATGGTGAAATTGTCTGTTTTAGCTGTGATAGCACATATTGCACATGTCTACACTATAGCATGTTAGTTATACCAGTCCAGGAGTATGAAATTTAATAATCATGGATCATGTACATGTATTCTCGCATATTTGCTTTCTCTATGTTATGAGATGAACTGGTAGCCGGTGACCACGCTGGACGGATTGTGTAGTTGTTCATGCGGTTGATATTATTGGCACGTGAGTTGTTCGTGTGGATCCATATATTGATATTATTAGCACGTGAGTTGTTCGTGCGGTTAATATTATTAGCATATGAGTTGTCCGCGAGCACGTGAGTTGTTCGTACAGTATGTGGATATGGATCTATCCCCCTAGGGTCACCCTCTCATGTTTCTCTCTTGATGATGTACACGCCGATGTTAAGGAAAAATGATTAGTGGTTTGGTGCGGATATGGAAAGGTTGAGGAAAATCTGGCCAGTGTTTGTTAGGATTTGCATTTCATCTTTACTTGCAATTTCCATGGTTAATTACCTGATTTACTTGCATCTCGTCTTTATATGATGTATCATTGGCTGAAAAGAGAACTTGAGTAATTGCACACACAGAGAGGGTTCTTTCTGTGCTTTACGACCTGATTACATCATTGTTCTATACTTGTTAAATTGATGAAACTATACAAGTTGTAGCAGGTATCACTTATAATTCTAGCTTCTTTTACCTCGCCGAGGTTAGTTATGATACTTATTGAGTAAATTGGTTTGGTGGTAATCATACTACACTCTGCACTTAATTATGCACTTAATTGGTTATTTCAGACTTCTATTTCTGTAGTAGAGCTCATGACTCAGTACGTACCAATTTCTAGGGGATTTATAATGTATTAGTGGTATTTCATTAATGAGATTTCATATTGATGCCATTTCTATAAATTTTGTTATTCTGCTTCTTTATTGTTATGTTTCGGCTTGCCTAGCTGATGTGTTAGGCGACAACATGATGGATTAGGATTTTGGGTCGTGAAAAGTTTGTATCAGAGCCCTAGGTTCATAGATATTACATGTCATGAGCAAGTTTAGTAGAATCCTACGGATCGGTATGGAGACGTCTGTACTTATGTTCGGGAGGCTGCTGAACTGTTAGGAAACATCACTTTCTTACATCTTGTCATGTGGTTAGTTATTTCCGATGTTTGGAACTTGACTATTTTATTCTCTCACAGATGGTGAGGACACGTGCGACCGGGTAAGGCAGACAACCACTAGTACCACCTGTTAGGGCCATGAGAGGTCGGAGCTGCGATAAAGGCCGAGGTGTGGCTCGTACTACAGCTAAGGAAGCTGCTATAGAGCCTCTAGTTGCTCCAACTGAGGAGCAAGTACCAGATGTTGTGGAGCCCGTGGGACCAGCTCAGACACCAATAGTGCCCATCGTGATTCCTAGCCTTCAGGAGGCCTCAGCCCAGATTTTGACTATGTTCACGAGCCTGGCTCAGACGGTTTCGGTTCTAGCTGCACCAGCCACTTCACAGGCCGGGGGAGGTGCCCAGACTCGTGCCGCCCGTACTCTAGAGCAGTTAGCTCAGGGACTCCATACACCGGGTGTATTGCCAGTTCAGCCGGCTGCTGTAGCTTGGGCCAAGGTTGATCCACTTATAAGTGATTAGGAGAAAAAGATATTAGAGCGGTTTGGGAGGCTTAAGCCTATAGAGTTTAGTGGGGCAGAGTCAGAGGATGCTCATGATTTTCTAGATAGGTGTTAGCGGATTCTTCGCACTGCAGGTATTTTGGACATCGGTGGGGTTTCATTTACTACTTTTTAGCTGATAGGGGCAGCCTATAGATGGTAGAAGACGTTTGAGTTGAACAAGCCAGCCGATGCAGCGCCACTTACGTAGCATGAGTTCTTAGTTTCCTTCTTAGAGAAGTTTGTCCCACCGACTCGCACGGAGTAGTTGTGTAGGCAGCTTGAGCAGCTATGCCAAAAGGATATGATGATGACCCAGTATGAGATGAGGTTCACAGATTTGGCTCGTCAGGTAGTATGGTTGGTTCCCACTGAGAGGGAGAATATTAGGAGTTCATTGATGGCCTCAACTATGGTTTACGTTTCAGTATGGCTCGAGAGGTTGCGACGGATGCTAGGTTTGACCAGGTGGTCGAGATTGCTAAACGCTTAGAGCTGGTTCGCAGACAGGAGCGTGAGGAGAGGGAGACTAAGGGGCCTCGTAGTTCAGGTGGTTTCAGTAGTGCCTCATCTCGAGGCTAGTCCCATTACAACAGAGGTCATCCTTCTAGACCCGTTCAGGCATCTCGCTATGTGCCTCGTAGTTCTTCAGTTAGCCATAGTTCCTACACTGCATGCCCACCTCAGTCAATATTTAGAACATTTCTGACACAGAGCTCTTACCATGCTTCATCTATACAGGGTTCCACAGAAAGCTATTCAGATCATCAGGGTGAGCAAACCTATCAGAGGAGAGGTCGTTTTGAGTGTGGAGACTTGAGTCATCTCAAGAGAGATTGCCCCAGATTGTTGAGTAGGGTCCCACAATAGAACTCTCATCCTATGATTTCAGCACCAATTGCTACACCACCCACACAACCAGCTCGAGGTGGGGCTCAGTTAGCTCGAGCTCACCCTAGAGGGGGAGGTCAATCAAGTGGTGGTCAGGCCCATTGCTACGTATTTCTAGCCAGGCTAGAGGCTGTTTCTTTCTTTGCCATGATCACAGGTATTGTCTCAGTGTGCCGCAGAGATTCTTCGGTATTATTTGATCCCGGTTCCACTTATTTATATATGTCATCATACTTTGCTCGTTATTTGGATATGCCTCATGATTGTTTAGTTATGCATGTTCATGTATCTACACCGGTGGATGATTCTATTATTGTGGACTCTGTGTATCGGTCGTGTATGGTGACTATTAGGGGATTAGAGACGAGAGTCGATCTTTTGCTACTTAGCATGGTTGATTTTAACGTGGTTTTAGGCATGGATTGGTTGGCACCATGTCACGCTATTCTGGATTGCCATGCTAAGACCGTGAAACTGGCGATGCCGGGATTGCCTAGGGTAGAGTGGAAAGGTTCCTTGGATTATGTTCCTAGTAGAGTGATTTCATATCTGAAGGCTCAACGGATGGTTGGGAAGGGATCTCTGGCATATTTGTCCTTTGTGAGGGATGTTGGGGATGTGCTCCCACTGCTGAGCCAGTTCCGGTAGTGAGAGACTTCCTGGATGTGTTTCCTGCAGACCTATCGGGCATGCCGCCCGATAAGGACATTGATTTTGGTATTGATATGGTGTGGGGCACTCAACCCATCTCTATCTGTATTGCATGGCACTAGCGGAACTGAAAGAGTTAAAGGAACAACTTCAAGAGTTGCTTGATAAGGGCTTCGTCAGGCCCAGTGTATGGCCTTGGGGTGCGCTAGTTTGTGAAAAAGAAGGATGGTACTATACGGATGTGCATTGATTACATGCAATTGAACGAAGTTACCGTTAAGAACAAGTATCCTCTACCACACATTGATGACTTATTTGATCAGCTTTAGAGTGCTAGAATGTTCTCCAAGATTGATTTAAGGTCTAGGTATCACCAATTGAAGATACAAGATTATGATATTTTGAAGATGATATTCGCTATTATCACTACGAGTTTCTTGTGATGTCATTTGGGCTGACCAATGCCCTAGCAACCTTTATGCATATGATGAACAATGTATTCCAATCGTATCTTAATCCATTCATCATTGTGTTCATTGACAACATATTGGTGTACTCGCGCAGCCAGGAGGATCACGAGCAGCATGTGAGGATTGTACTCCAGACGTTGAGGGAGAAGAAGTTATACGCTAAATTCTCCAAGAGTGAATTTTGTCTTGATTCGGTGGCGTTCTTGGCTCATGTGGTGTCTAGTGAGGGGATCATGGTAGATTCAAAGATGATTGAGGCAGTTCGGAGTTGGCCCAAACCGTCTTCAGCTATCGAGATTTAGAATTTTCTTGGTTTGGCAGGTTATTATCGCCATTTTGTAGAGGGTTTCTCATCCATTGCTGCACCTTTTACTAGATTGACCTAGAAGAGTGTCTTATTCAGGTTGTCTGATGAGTGTGAGCAGACTTTTAGAAGCTCAAGACTGCCTTGACCACTACTCCATTTCTAGTTTTGCCTTTAGCATCGGTTCATATATTGTTTATTGTGATGCTTCGTGGATTAGCATCGGGTGTGTCTTGATGCAGGAGGGTAGGGTGATTGTTTTTGCTTCGGTTGAAGCCCCATGAGAAGAACTACCCTGTTCATGATTTAGAGTTGGCATCCATTGTTCACGCATTGAAGATTTGGAGGCACTATCTCTACGATGTATCTTCTAAGGTATTTATAGATCATCGGAGGCAACAACACTTGTTTAAGTAGAAGGATCTAAACCTGAGGCAATGAAGGCGGTTAGAGCTGTTAAAATACTATGATATCACCAGTTTGTATCATCCTGTGAAGGTCAATGCGATGGACGATGTCTTGAGTAGACAGGCTGAGAGTATGGGTGCCCTTGCATATATACCAATTGGTGAGAGACCACTAGCATTGGATAGTCAGGCTTTGGCCAATCGGTTCGTGATGTTAGATATTTCGGAGCCTAGTCTGGGTCTTGCTTGTGTAGTCTCTCGGTATTCTCTGTATGAGCGCATCAGAGCGCGTCAGTATGACGACCACCATTTGCTTGTCCTTAAGGATACGGTTCAGCACAATGATGCCAAGGAGGTTTCTATTGGTGATGATGGGGTGTTGCGGATGCATGGTCGGATTTGTGTACCCAATGTGGAAGGGTTGTGTGAGTTGACTCTTGAGGAGACCCACAATTCGCGGTGTTCTATTCATTCGGGTGCCGCTAAGATGTATTATGATTTGAGGCAGCACTATTGGTGGAGAAGAATGAAGAAAAATATAGTAGAGTTTGTAGCTTGGTATTTGAACTGCCAACAGGTAAAGTACGAGCATTAGAGACCGAGCGGTTTGCTTCGTAGACTTGAGATTCCCGAGTAGAAGAGGAAGCGGGTTAACATGGTTTTCGTTGTTGGGCTCCCACGGACTTTAAAGAAATTCAACGCAATATGGGTTATTATGGATAGACTAACCAAGTTTTTCCACTTCATTCCGGTTGTGACTACCTATTATTCAGAGCAGCTAGCTCAGATCTATATCCGTGAGATTGTTCGTCTTCATGGTGTGCCGATGTCCATTATCTTCGATCGAGGCACGCAATTCACATCGCATTTCTGGAGGGCTGTGCAGCGTAAGTTAGGTACTCGGGTTGAGTTGTGTACTACATTTCACCCCCAGATGGACGGGCAGTCCGAGCGCACCATTTAGATCGTAGAGGATATGCTATGCGTCTGTGTTATGGACTTCGGGGGTTCATGGGATTACTTCTTACCGCTTGCAGAGTTTGCCTACAACAACAGCTACCAATCGAATATTCAGATAGCTCCTTATGAGGACTTATATGGGATGCGGTATTGTTCTCCAATTTGTTGGTTTGAGCCATGAGAGGCTAGGTTGTTGGGCACTGATTTGGTTCGGGATGCCTTGGAGAAAGTCAAGTTGATTCAAGATTGGCTTAAAGCGCAGTCCAAACAGAAGAGTTATGCTGTTAGGAAGAATCGTACTGTTCCATATATGGTGGGTGAGAAGGTATTACTTAGAGTATCGCCCATGAAGGGTGTGATGAGGTTTGCCCATGATATTATTGGCACGTGACTTGTTCCTGTGGATCCATATATTGATATTATTAGCACGTGAGTTGTCTGTGCGGTTAATATTATTAGCACATGAGTTGTCCGTGCAGCATGTGAGTTATCCGTACAGTATATGGATATGGATCTATCCCCCTAGGGTCACCCTCTCATGTTTCTCTCTTGATGATGTACACGCCGATATTAAGGAAAAATGATTAGTGGTTTGGTGCAGATATGGAAAGGTTGAGGAAAAGCTGGCCAGTGTTTGTTAGGATTACATTTCATCTTTACTTGCAATTTCCATGGTTAATTGCCTGATTTACTTGCATATCATCTTTATATGATGTATCATTGGCTGAAAAGAGAACTTGAGTAATTGCACACACACAGAGGGTTCTTTCTGTGCTTTACGACCTGGTTACATCATTGTTCTACAGTTGTTAAATTGATGAAACTATACAAGTTATAGCAAGTATCACTTATAATTCTAGCTTCTTTTACCTCACCGAGGTTAGTTACGATACTTATTGAGTAAATTGGTTCGGTGGTAATCATACTACACTCTACACCTAATTATGCACTTAATTGGTTATTTTAGACTTGTATTTCTATGGTAGAGCTCATGACTCAGTACTTACCAATTTCTAGGGGATTTATCATGTATTAGCGGTATTTCATTGTTGAGATTTCAGATTGACGCCATTTCTATAATTTTGTTATTCTGCTTCTTTATTGTTATGTTTCGGCTTGTCTAGCTGATGTGTTAGGCGACAATATGACGGGTTGGGATTTTGGGTCGTGAAAAGTTGGTATCAGAGCCCTAGGTTCATAGATATTACATGTCATAAGCAAGTTAGTAGAATCATACGGATTGGTATGGAGATATCTGTACTTATGTTGGGGAGGTTACCGAACTGTTAGGAAACTTCACTTTCTTACATTCTTGTAGTGCGGTTTGTTATTTCTGATGTTTGGAACTTGACTATTTTATTCTCTCACATATGATGAGGACACGTGCGACCGGGTAAGGCAGACGGCCGCTAGTACCACCAGTTACGACCACGAGAGGTCAGGGCTGCGATAGAGGCCGAGGTGTGGCTGGTACTATAACTAGGGAAGCACCTATAGAGCCTCTAGTTGCTCCAACTGAGGAGCAAGTACCAGATGTTGTCGAGCCTGTTGGACCAACTCAGGCACCAACAGTGCCCATCGTGATTCCTGGCCTTCAGGAGGCCTTAGCCCAGATTTTGACTGTGTGCATGAGCCTGGCTCAAACGGTTTCGGTTCTACCTGCACCAGCCACTTCACAGGCCGGGGAAGGTGCCCAGACTCGTGCCACCCGTACTCTAGAGCAGTTAGCTCAGGGACTCCATACTCCGTATTATACTTCATGACTCAGTACTTACCAGTTTCTAGGGGATTTATCATATATTAGTGGTATTTCATTATATTGAGATTTCAGACTTATGCCATTTTTATAAATTTTGTTATTTTGGTTCTTTATTGTTATGTTTCGGCTTGCCCTAGCCAGTGTGTTAGACGCCATCACAACGAGTTGAGATTTTGGGTCGTGACAAGTCCATTACATTGAAGCAGTTCCTACTAGCAGAAATCTCGTTCTTCTACTGACCGTACCCCTAACATGCTGGCTTGGAGCTCGGAGCAGACACGCTCCACCTCGACCATCAATATCATTTTTAAAGATCATCTGAAAGAAGGTAACATTCAATAGTAGTTTCATTGAGTATATACTCTGTTCATCAACAATATTGTCATATCGGGATCTATGGATTGATCACAAGTCAAAATATGGTTAGAGCCCTTATGTCTTTTGAAGCCAGAATTGATTTTCCTTGATACCTAACCGGCTAAGGAATGGGAAATCTTTCTCCTGTTACATGAATCCAATTTCCATTTCATCCGGGAAAAGAAAAAGAAAAAGATTCTCTAATTAGTAATCAGATAATTAACGAATCATTTAGTCAAATTGAATCTGGAAATTGGCCAAATTCTTCACTGATAGAAAGCAAAATGAAGGATTTGACTGATAGAACAAGTACAATCAAAAATCAAATAGAAAGAATTACAAAAGAAAAAGAACTCTGTTCGATTTTTTAGTCTATCTATAAGAGGAGATCATATGAAAAACGTAACCGATTCTTTCGTTTCTTTGGGCCACTGGCCATCTGCCGGGAGTTTCGGGCTTAATACCGATATTTTAGCAACAAATCCAATAAATCTAAGTGTAGTGCTTGGCTACTTTTTTTATTACAAATAAAAATACAATTCTCCCCTCAAATATGAATCAAATATGAATACAGGATCCTTTCCGCGTTCGAGAATCCCCCTTCTTCCACTCCGCCCCGAAGAGTAACTAGGACCAATTTAGTCACAGCAGACGATATTTTAGCCATTTGCATCAAGCTCAAACTTCCTTCCTGCATGCGCGCCCCCCCAGAAGCTTTGTTATCGAGATTGTACCTAATTCTATCATCACAGCCCCCTGAGGCCTACAATTAATAAGAATCCCTTTATGTTAACATCTTTCTTATCTTGTTCATATTCACTAATATTCACTTTATTGTATACACTTTGGATTAATCTGATTGCTAGAGGCTTTAAAAATATATAATTAATTATTTATTCTAAAATCGATTTATGGGTTAAAGAGTTTGGCGCATATCGTGGTGCCCTAGCAATTGAACATTTAATCCGAGCCGCATTATCATTTTTTTATTTTTTGTCATTCTCACTTGTTAATTGTTTATTCAAAGGAAATACCAAGTTCGAAATCAACAACTGTTGGATCCAAACGCACGCACAAATATACGCTGTCGACAAGTAATAAAGTGATGGGAAAGTATCATCCCACGAAGATTTATGATTAACTCTCGTCCAATTTAAACTACTTATAAGTTTATTTCTTAAGCGGTTGTGAAGAAGATAGTTGTGATTTTTACTACTAAAACTTACTATGAAATTACTAAACAATTAAGAATGCAAGGATGCCAAGCAAATTAGCAAACACTTGGAAAGAATTCAATGAGATGAGAATATTCTGGGGTTATAGGATTAATGTCTCTCCTATTGCGTTCTTCCGGGTGATTTAGTCACTTGATTTATCTAATTTATTGATTAACATGGTTTATTATGCTCGCGAAGTTATTTCAACGCTTCGCTTGCCTATTCAAGCCAACCTAATATTGTATGTCTATAAAATTCGAATTAACAAGAATGTATGTATATTTCCTGTGAAAATAACTAAGTAAGGCAACTAGAATATGTCTATCCTAATTGCGAATCTATTTTTCGATGCCCGAATTCAAGAACTTACCCTGCCCAATATTATATGCAATCTATAGTTCCCACTTTCAGGTTCAACTATAAATTCATAGATGATATTCTACTGTTAGCTACACAATAGAATAATTAAGTGCAAGATTGAATAAATAAATTAATATGGTAATTCAATCAAAATAATCAACCGTCAAACAACAATATTGTAATGACCCGACTAGTCGTTATGTGCTCTAGCGCGTCGTCCGGCGTTTTGAGGCCTTGAGTAGCTTCACCTTATGTATTACAACTTGCATGCATGGTTGGTTTCGATTTTCGAGAAGTTCGGAGTTGATTTGGAAGAATAATTCTCAATTCGGAAGCTTTAAGTTGGAAGAGTTGACCAAGGTTGGACTTTTGAGTAATTGATCTCGAAATCAAGATTTGAAGGGGCCAATAGGTTCTTATGATAATTTTGGACTTGGGCGTATGTTCGTGTTGAGTATCAGATGGTCCTGGAGTGTTTTAGCGTTAAATATGGAAAGTTTGCTTTTTGAAGGTTTTAGAATTTTTTAACTTTGATTCGAGGTGGACTTTGGTGTTATTGATGTTCATTTGGGATTCCAAGCCTTGGGATAGGTTCGCACTGTGATTTGTGGCTTGTACATAAATTTTGGCGTCGTTCTGGAATGTTTAAGTGTGATTCGTACGCGTTTGGCAAAGATTGAAGTTGAAAGTCAAAAGAAGGATTTTGATCGTCGATTCATAGTTTTGATGTTGTTTCGTATGATTTGAGGCCTCGAGCAGATTCTTGTCATGTTTTAGGACTGGTTGGTGTGATTGGACGGGGTCCCCGGGGCCTCGGGTGAGTTTTGGATAGGCTACGGGCCATTTTGCCAAGTTTGGACTATTGTTTCTAGTGTCTGGTGCTTCCTTCTTCGCGATCGCGACTAGGGTCGCATTCGCAGAGGTCTTTTGGGTGTCACACAGTTTGTACTTCATGTTTGCGAAGAAGGTGACGCGTTCGTGAAGCTTTGGGCAGCAGTGCATCGCGATCGCGAGATGGGTTCCGCGATTGCTTGAAGGATAGGCGGGAAGGGGCACCAGGTATTTTGTCCTACGCACTTGCGAGTGATGGGTCGTGTTCCCATAGGAACTATTTAGTTGGCCGTCGCATTCACGACCGGTGTTTCGCATTCGTGAAGAACAAAACAGAAGCTGGTTGAGCTTGGTCTTCGCGATCGCGAAGGCTTTTCCGCGATCGTGAAGAAGGAATCGCTAGGGCAGACTTCATTTTTTCGGGTTTTGGCTCATTTCTTCAACTTCTCACTTGGATTGGGCGATATTGGAAACTCTTGGAGGGGAGATTTTCATCATCTATGGCAAGGTAAGTAATTTTCACATTTTGTGAGTTAGATACGTGAATTATATATGGATTTTAACAAGGAAACTGGTAGAAATTGTGGGATTTTTCAAGGAAACCTAGAATTTGTATTTTTGGATTTTGACCACAAAATTGGACATAGAATTAGGAACAAATTATATATTTGAGTTCGTGGTGCTATGGTAATATTTATCTTTGAAAATTTTCGGAATCCGGGAACGTGGGCCCCGGGGTTGACTTTGTTGAAATTTTGAGCGAAGTTAGGTATTGTTATAAATTGTTAAATTACGAGTATTGGAGTATATTTTGATTGATTTGCACATTGTTTCATTAGTTTCGGATTGTTTGGTATCGATTTGAGGTGTTAGAGAGGCGTTGGAGTCGGTTATCGGATTTCAGAGCGAGGTAAGTCTCCTGTCTATCCTTGTGATGCGAAAATTACCCAGTAGGTGTTATATTTGATATGTGTTACTTGTGGGAGCTACGTACACAAGGTGACGAGAGTCAATACGTAGCTAAAATCATGTTTATGTCCGGGTAGACTTAGGACTTTATCATGCAATATTTGTATTACCTGAACTCAAATTATTCGTTCAATTACCTAAAACTTATAAATGAAATTTAATTAGAGATCATGTTAGGTCGAATACCTTGAGTTGTTTGGCTGGATATTTGATCGTTGGTAAACATCATGCTTACTTTATGCTCCTGTCTTGTGGTGCAAAAACGCGGCCCATAATTCGATAAGTTTCTTCGCTTCCTTGGGATCAGATCGAATGCCTCGACGGTATATTTGAGATGCATCCATGGATCGAGCTGTACGACCTCGGTAGTGCGCGTATATTCAAGAGATTTTCCTTTTTGATTGAGACTCGGGATTCTGTTTGAGATAGCACTTGATATTTCATAGCTGGCTTAGATAGTATATGATATTTGAGGAATTCACATTGTCATTATGTTGGAAGATTATTTTAGTTACAATTCTTATCTCATTATTACTGTTTTGTTGCATTTTTATTTATAATTTATTTTAATGATTTATTGGACCACTAGTAAGTGTCGATGTCGACCCCTCATCACTACTTCTCCAGGGTTATGTTAGATAGTTACTGGGTACGCGTTGATATACGTACTCATGCTACACTTTTGCACTAATTGTGCAAGTATTTTAGGTGGTCATGTGGGCGTATGCGCGCAGCTTTTGAGGGGGACTCTACAGTGAGCTGCATTCCATGTTATGATCCCCAGCACACGGATTCTCCACTATGTTCATTTATGTTGTCCTGTATGTTTTTATATTCCAGACATATTTTGTATTAGTATTTTACTTCTTAGTATATGCTCATGCACTTGTGACACCGGGTTTTGGGTGGTTCTAGGAAATGTTATGATTTTGCTTAATATTGTCACCATTTTCCTTTTCATGTTTAATTAATGTTCTGTATCGCCATGCTTTTCTCCACATTGATTTTCCTTGTTTAATAAAACTCATGATTTCAAAAGAAATAAAATGAATAATTAAGTTGTTAGTTCGTCGTTGGCTTGCCTAACGGTGATATTAGGTGCCATCACGACCTATAGTTGGAATTGGGTCGTGACAACTTGGTATCGGAGCGCTAGGTTCACTTAGGTCTCACAAGTCATGAGCAAGTCTAGTAGAGTCTTGCAGAACGATACGAAGACGTCTGTACTTATCTTCGAGAGGGTACAAGTGTATTAGGAGAACTTCCCTTCTTGATTCCTCATCGTGCGATTTGATTTCGTTGAAGCTTATGTCTTCATTTCCTTCCTACTAATTCTTATACGATGTCGGGCGCTTGTTATTAATTGGACATCGAGGAGTTGTAGTGGTGTAGCAGATGTGGTGCAGGATGTTTTTCCCTGCGTATTCGGGCGGACTATTATCGTCACCTTGTGGAAGGGTGTTCTGTCGCTTAAGCCCAAGTGTTGCCTACGATTTCGAGGCTATGCACAGTGTATTATGATGTTCATGCATTTTTATCACGTAATACTGGTGTAAATGGTAGTATGCATAATTTTGTGTTGCGGCAGAGAATGACTCAAGGGGAGGATTATTCGGTTCATGGTTTAGAGATTCGAAATTTAATCCCAGCTAAGGAGAAGCAATAAGACTATGGATGTTCAGGCTTTGGTTGACGGAGTAGTGAGATTGGATATTTTTTGAACTTAGTGGGATTCTTGTTTGTGTTGTGGCGTTATCGTCCTTGTTTGAACACATTAAGGCTCGTCAACATGGTGGTCTTCATTTGTTTGCCTTTGGGGAACGGTGTTGTGAAATGGTATCTAAAAAGCGATTATTGGAGATGACAGTGTGTTGCGATTATGGAGTCGAATCAATGTTTCCAGTGTTGATGGTTCGATAGAGATTATCCTCGAGGAGGCTTAGAGTTGACAAATTCTATTTGTTTGGTGCTACAAAGGTCAGTCGTGATGTGGGGTTGGTGGCTGAAGATGGGTTACTACTCAATATATATCGGTTGTTGAATTGGTAGCAGGTCGAGTATAAGAATCATAGAATCGAGTATTTTGCTTCGGTAGGAGGCTAATTGGAGTGGGAGTAGGAGCATATCGTATGGATTTTGTGGCAGGGTAGCCACTTGTCTTGAGAAAGCTTCGTATGATTTAGGTCATGGTGGGTAGGAGACTAAGTTTATGGATTTTGTTTGGGATGGTGGCTTTTGAATATGGCAGAAAGGAGTTTGCTTGGAATGAAGAGAGATATGAATGTTTGATTGTCATTTTGGGAAGTTATGTGGCTTCGAGTTTCAAACGTATTGTTGGACCTTCAGTTGATGCTAATGGGATGAACGGACTCATATAACTGGCGGATGAGTGTGGACTAGGAGAATTAACTGATTTCATAATGGATGTGGTTATGTCTATGCCGTTAGAGAATGTCAGTATGAGGTTACACGGGTGGGCTATCTCCTCTGAGAAGGTTAGAGGATGCATGACTTCCGATGAAGTTCCTATAAAGAGTTAAGCCTTCTATCCAAGGGGATGCATGTACCGTGATATGAGCTAGGATCACTTGAAGAAGATGCTACGACTGTCAGGAGGTCGAGTGTGCGATTGTGGCTGATAATTCAAGAAATGCTATGATTAGTGCTCCAAAAAATTATGAGAAATTGGGCTGAGTAACAGTGTGGGATCATGTTAACTAAGAAGGATGAGTCATTATGGGTTCTGGATTTATGTGATTGTGGCTTAATGCTAAGTGGGGGAGTCTATCGTCTATGATTGGGTCACGTGGTTATGTGGTTTTGCAATTTCGGGTTATCGGTACGTTGGTGGTTTAGTTATGACTAAGGGAAGAAAACATCAAGGGTAATTCGAGCAAGGGATTTGATGATGTGTGCTACGTGTAACCTTAATTATATGTGAGGGTTGTGGAATGATTCAGATTTTATACTTCTGGTGGATGATGTACAAGGGAAAGGATTCATCCGGTTGCTTCATTGGAGTACTCATGTGCTAACGGGGCATTAGTTGTTTGTTTAAATAATCGGGACTGAATTAGAGTGAGCAACTCTCAATAAAGATTCTAGTGGATTAAATTACTTAAATTATGATCGTCTCTTATTCTCAATAAAGCTTGAGAATGGATCCTCCATATTGCCGGAAAACCTGGAGCTCATAATAAGTTCTTCTTTCCATAATAAGAGACGGATCAAAGGGATCCATGAGGTTGAACAACTCCGGTGGATGATCTGTTGGCTTTAATGAAATTGTTCCTGATGTATTTGAAAGCATAAAGATGTGGCTAATTAGCTCTAGCTTTGACTTCAGTTTTGCTGTGGGAAATCTTTTTGAGAATTCTTCCGGTCGCGACAGAAAATCTGCGAGAATATTATCCTTTCCTTTCAGGTGCTTGACTTGAAACTTGTATGGAGGAACCATTGGGCCCATCTGAGAATCTAAGGACTGGGGATAATTTTTGAATATATCCGGATCATCTTTGGCAAAGCCTTCATATCCATTTCTATTAGAAATTCTGTATGGATAAGGAAGAAATTGAATTTCTTGATTCCATTCTTTACTGCAAGAATTTCCTTGAAAGTGGAGTGATAATGTTGGTCGGCATCTTTAAACTTTCCACTGGCGTATCCGCATATTTTCCTCTGGCCATCTTTTTCATCAAATAGAAGAGCACTCCAATACTCATGGCTGGCATCAGTTTGCAGTATCTTCTTTCCATCTGAAGGGATGTAGAGAGACTTGATATTTTTACCTATATCCTTTATTTTTCTGACTGCTTCTCCTGTTTCTCTCCCCATGATGGTGCATTTTTCTTGAGCATTTCTGTGAGCGGTGAAATGTATGTAGAGTTATTTAGGATGAAATCTCTTACATAATTTATTACACCCAAGAACTGTTGGATCTGCTTTGTTGTGAGGTTGGTATCCGGAAATTTAAGTAATTCCTGACACATATGTGGTCCTGGACTGTATTCACCTTGGGCAAAATGCATTCCGAGAAAATCTATCTCCTTTTGAGCAAGAACCACCTTTTTTACTGAGAGCATGATTCCGTACTGTGTTACTAATGTCTCAAATTGACGAAACAAGTTGACATGTTCTTCCAATGTATCACTAAATAACAGGATGTCATCAATGTAAACTAAGGAGGTATGGAGGATGGGTTGAAGGATTTTTATCATGGCTTTTTGGAACAAGGAGGGTGCAGTTTTCAACCCGAAAGGCATGACTTTCCACTGGAAGTGATGATCGGGGATTCAGAATCCCGTTTTGGGTCGTTCTTCAGGGTGAATTCCTAATTGCCAAAATCCAGATTTTAAATTAAACTTGGAAAAATATTTGCCCTTGGCTAAGTGGGAGAAAAGAGTGAGTTTATTTGGGATGGGAAATTTATCATCTTGGAGGAAATGGTTTAGTGGCTGGTAATTAATAACTAACTTGAGTTTTCCTCTTGTCTTCTCAGCTCTTTTTTTGACATAAAATGCTTCGCATGCCCATTTTGAATCCGACGGCTCTATCAGATCAAATTCCAAAAGTTCTTCGCATTCTTTCTTTGCAAGCTGAAGGGGGTCTGGATTCATGCCCGAATGACTGGCCTTTGTCGGATTGATGTTTTCATTTTTCTTGAAAGTGAGCTTGATAAAAATCTCTTGGTTTTTTCATAATGGGCTTTTCCCTTTCTTCATGAAATCCTTCTGGGATTCAGCACATGAATGTTCAATGAGATTTTGCTCAATCTCTTTGATTTGTTCGTCATTGGTGATTTGGAATAGCCTTGGAATCTAAGAATAAGGTCTGAACTGCTTTTTCAAAGCTATCCCGTTAGCCTTGATCTGGAGTTGGTCACTAAGTTGCCTATAAATGTCGAATCCAATAATAAGATCTTTTCCTGGCACATCAGACCCTAGCAACTTGGTTCTGTACTTCAATGCTGGAAAGAACTCAATGGTGACCGGGTGCTTTGTAATGACAGTTGTGGTTAAGATTGCATTTGATGCAGTGTTGAAATCTTTAAAATGTGGCACCCATTGATCTTCAGGGAGAACAGCAGGATTTATGAGTGAGGATGCAGCTCCGGTGTCGATGAAAGCAATAACTCGAACTGGTTTATCCCATTTGGATGAATAGACTTTGAGTTCTACTTGAGGAACGACTGTGAGAGCATTGATCTCCTCTCGGGCTACGATCACTGGTTCTGAAATTTGGTACTGATTATTGCCTTGATATTCATAGATATCGAGAGAGAATATAGTTTCTTCATTAGGTTCGTCATCCACAGAGAATATGGATTCAAGGTCCTTTTTTTCAAGATGTATACCAGTGTAATCTTCAATCTCTTCAAGGAGTTTGACAAATCTATGATTGGGGACAATTTTTTGCGAAATGTCCAATCTTATGGCAAATAAAGCATCTGTCCTTCTTGTGAAAATTTCCTGGCCTTCTGCATCTGGAATATTTTGTGCGCCTCTTGGATTTTGATTTTCCATATTGAATTCTTGGCCATCTGAACCTCCTGAATTCTTTACGTCGTCTGGACTTGTGGCAGGAACATCCTGATCCTTGATTAGATCAGATTTGCGGCATGCTTTGTCAAGCGCTGGATTGTGCTGGATAATTTGCTTTAGGGCTGAGCGCTTTGTACAAATGTCATCCAATGCGATGAAAATAGCCTGCCTGATGTAACCAATTTGTGGGATGGTTATGGACTGGAACTTTTCTTCAATGATAGTCATGGTTCGTCTTGCCAACAGCTTTGGATGGGAAGAGACAAAGGCTGGCTTCAGATTGATGTCTCCGCCGATTTCAAAGTATATCTTCGCCATTTTTTGACAATGCCTGTCAATGTCATTTCTGTCGAATGACACACACTTCATCTCAAAGAGTTGTCTTCGCATTTTCTCCTGTCTTTGGCCAGTATCTCCGCAGAAAACTTCATGTGAAATATTTTGTGCGCCTCTTGGATTTTGATTTTTCATCTGGAATTCTTGGCCATATGAACCTCCTAAATTCTTTATGTCGTCTGGACTTGTGGCAGGAACATCCTGATCCGGTGATTAGATCAGATCTGCGGCATGCTTTGTCAAGCACTGGATTGTGCTGGATTATTTGCTTTAGGGCTGAGCGCTTTGTACAAATGTCATCCAATGCAACGAAAATAGCCTTCCTGATGTAACCAATTTGTGGGATGGTTATGGACTGGAACTTTTCTTCAATGATGGTCATGGTTCGGCTCGCCAACAGCTTTGGAAGGGAAGAGACAAAGGCTTGCTTCAGATTGATATCTCCGTCGATTTCAAAGTATATCTTCGCCATTTTTTGAAAATGTCTGTTGATGTCATTTCTATCGAATGACACACACTTCATCTCAAAGAGCTGTCTTCGCATTTTCTCCTGTCTTTGGCCAGTATCTCCGCAGAAAAAATGTTGTAGGCAAAATCTTGGGAAGTGAGAAAAGTATTTTTGTCTTGAATTCAAGTGAGTTCCACACATCTCTGAGGATTCCTGAGAATCGTGAAGTGAGTTCTAACAAGATGATATACTTTTCTCGTTCTGCCAAATTTTTGGTCAAGATCCAAGTATAGAAGTCTTGGATCCTTTGAGGCCATTTTGAAACCTTGACGTCGTCCAAGGTGAAAGTATGGAAGCCAATTCCAACTGGCTTGGACGCCATGGGCTCGTATATCCTTTCTGGGATTGGCTCATCTGTCATGCCTTCTTGTTCCTCATCTATCTCAAATACTTCTGGCTCTCTTGGTTGGTTTACAAATATTAGGGGATTGTCATCTTAAAAAGAGTTTGTTGTGGATTCATTGCTTGACTGAGAGCTATCTTCCATTGATTCATCTTCTGATGAATTCATGAATTCTGACCATGGAGTATCTTCTTCTGATATGCATCTTGGCTGGGAGACATAGAAATCTGGAGCCTTCTGGATAGAAATCATCATATTTTCGGGGGTGGACCCTTTTGAACTTTCTCCTTGGTCTCGCCTTTTCTTAGTTTGTTTCTGTGTTGCAAGTGCTTCTTTCCTTTCCCAAACCAATTTTGCGATATCAAACTCCTATTCTTCTTTTAAGGGCTGGGTGAAAGAGATTGGATTTAATGAGCTAGATGGATAAGTAGAAAAGGTGTAGTCCAATTTACGTGGGGAATATGCTTGTGGAGACATAGGGAAGAGAGTCGGTTTTGAAGGGACAACTGGGGTTGTTTGTGGCTTAAAGTGGTCATTTCTCAAAAGTTGGATCTGTTCTTTGATGGAAATCGTCTCCTTTTGTTGTTGTTGGAAGAATTGGAAAAGTGAAGTTCCTGGAGGACAAATCACGTATTGTAAATTTGCTAACCTTAGTTCCAATGCTTTGATTAGTCTGTCATGGCGAGACGATGTTTGCTCCATATTTTTCTCAATTGTTTCCACTTTGCTCATCATTTTGTTTTGTGTGTGGGCCATGTTCTTTATGGTGTTGCCAATGTTGTTCAGTACCTTGTTTTGGTAGATGGAGTTTTTAGATTGCCAGTTCATTATTGCTTCGATGTCACTTGTTGGGGGTTTTTCTCCAGTAAGTAGTACTACGTTTTTCTTGAGAATTTTTGGAGCATGGCTTATACCCTCCTTTTCAAAAGGTTGTAGTGAAGGAAAGTCTTGGGTATGACTGGAGGTTGAAGGACTTAGCATGAATATCTGTGGTTGTGGGGGGTTTGTGATTTTCGGAATTGGTGAAGTTTTAGGTTCAGGTGGCTTTTTGGGTTGTGAGGTATGGGCTGATGGTGATTTGGGTTTGGGTGTGGTTTCACTATCCTCCCAACTTGGAGTGAATTTTTCTGGTAATTTTGGCCATTCCTAGGGTATGTAACTAACAAGAAATTCATATTTACCTGGACGGCTTAATGAGCCAATTGAAGGGTCTTTATTTTCATATCTGGCTCGAAATTGTTTTTCAGTGGTTTTCCCCTTTTTCTTGGATTTTGGTTTTGTTTTGTTGGGGCCGAACCTTTCCCCATGTCGCTGGTGGTGTTCAACATATTCTTCATTTGGATCTTCTAAACAGTCTTGACAGTCGCAATCAAGATCCCAAGGGCAGTGTCCCGTAAAGGGGCATTTGAACCACCAAGTAATCTTCTCATTTTTGTCAAAATTTCGACACCCGTCATGTTCTTCCATGATGCTTTGTATATTCCAAAAGAGCTCTCTATCAGGTTCAGGGTATGTATCTGTTGTATCTTTGGGTTGAATCATTTGGCAAGAAAATATGATTTTATTGGGTTTTTTGAGGTGGGAATGGTCAAAGCTTATGCAAACGGTTTTTTCATTTCTTTTGGTAAAAGTTGGTTCACCAGATTGTAGGGATTCCTCCGGTTCTCTTAACTATTCATAATTTGTGATCCAGGAATCAACAAGAATTTTGACAAGTTCGTCTCTTGAAATTTGTCTTGGTATTTGGGTGCACATGGTGTTTCCTTTGGTAGCATCAATATTTAAGAGTAAAGCATTTTCTCCTCCGGGAAGGCAAAGATCCATGGCATGATTTTGGACTCGCCACGCTATTTGGTGATGAAGAGTGGCTTGGATGGAATCTTTGGTTTGAGGGGCCCCTTGGATTTGGACTTGGATTTTTAGTGCTTCGGTTAAGTATGGATCATAAAGGGACATGTTGAAGTTTGGAAAAATTGTTATGAAGACAGTTCCAGCATTCAGGGTAACTTCTGCAGTACCCAAATTTGCATGTTGGTACTCTAAGTATCTTGTATCTAGAAGAGAAAGTCGAGCTATAACAGGTTGACCTTTTCTTCCGTGATATGTTAAAGCGATTCGGATAGCACCAAAACGGATATGGGTAAAACCATGTTCTCTCCATTGCCTGGGAAAATCATCTGGGATTTGAAGAGTGATAAATTGTTCCTCTCGAGTGGCAAGAATAGGTTGCTGGTCAAGTTTTGAGGCAGCAACATATTCCTTGACTCCTTTAGGTCTGTGTTGGACTAGGGAACGAATTTGGGTCCAGGGTGCAAATGATTTTTTGGCGAAAGCTGAGTAGGGGTTTATGAGAGGTAGTTCAGTGGAAGATACTTTTTGTTCATCGGGTAGGATATCTACTTCATAGAGGTAATCATATTTTTTGGACAGGGCTTTATATAGAGTAGGAGACATATTTATATTTGCTAAGGAAGAGGATGATGGAAAAGACTCAGACATATTTAGTAAACTGTTCCTCCCTCCGAAAGGATGGGCTGGCTCTGATACCACAGTACGAGGAACAAAGAAAGAGACTCCAGGAAAGCACGCTAAATCATAGATATGAAAGTTTCCCTACAAAAGGGGATGGCTTCAACAACCCATAAGGGACGGCTTGCCAAGCTACACAAACAGTTAATTTGTTTTTAGTCACAAAAGTTTTCCGACAAAAAGGGGCTGGCTTCAACAACCCATTCAGGGACAGCTTACCAAGCTACACAACTCAGAAAACTTTTGTACTATAACCAACTTTAGCCGTTCATAACTCAGAAAACTTTCGTACCACAATAAGCTAACTTTCAAAGAGTACACTTACTTTATTTTCATACATGGACCGGCCTTTTATTCCTTCAAAAGAAAGAACAAGAGGGAAATTTTGAAAGCACTCATATGAAAATAAAGACCCTTCAATTGGCTCATTAAGTCGTCCAGGTAAATATGAATTTCTTGTTAGTTACAAACCCCAGGAATGGCCAAAATTACCAGAAAAATTCACTCCAAGTTGGGAGGATAGTGAAACCACACCCAACCCAAATCACCATCAGCCCATACCTCACAACCCAAAAAGCCACCTGAACCTAAAACTTCACCAATTCCGAAAATCACAAACCCCACACAACCACAGATATTTATGCTAAGTCCTTCAACCTCCAGTCATACCCAAGACTTTCCTTCACTACAACCTTTTGAAAAGGAGGGTATAAGCCATGCTCCAAAAATTCCCAAGAAAAACGTAGTACTACTTACTGGAGAAAAACCCCCAACAAGTGACATCGAAGCAACAATGAACTGGCAATCTGAAAACTCCATCTGTCAAAATAGGGTACTGAACAACATTGGCAATACCATAAAGAACGTGGCCCATATTCAAAACAAAATGATGAGCAAAGTGGAAATAATTGAGAAAAAGATGGAGCAAACATCGTCTCGCCATGACGGACTAATCAAAGCATTGGAACTAAGGTTAGCAAATTTACAATACGAGATTTGTCTGCCAGGAACTTCACTTTTCCAATTCTTCAACCAACAACAAAAGGAGACGATTTCCATCAAACAACAGATCCAACTTTTGAGAAATGACCACTTTAAGCCACAAACAACCCCAGTTGTCCCTTCAAAACTGACTTTCTTCCCTATGTATCCACAAGCATATTCCCCACCTAAATTGGACTACACCTTTTCTACTTATACATCTACCTCACAAAATCCAATCTCTTTCACCCAGCCCTTAAAAGAAGAACAGGAGTTTGATATCGCAAAATTGGTTTGGGAAAGGAAAGAAGCACTTGCAACACAGAAACAAACCAAGAAAAGGCGAGACCAAGGAGAAAGTTCAAAAGGGTCCAACCCCGAAAATATGATGATTTCTACCCAGAAGGCTCCAGATTTCTATGTCTCCCAGCCAAGATGCATATCAGAAGAAGATACTCCATGGTCAGAATCTCTGAATTCATTAGAAGATGAATCAATGGAAGATAGCTCTCAGTCAAGCAATGAATCCACAACAAACTCTTTCGAAGATGACAATCCCCCAATAGTTGTAAACCAGCCAAGAGAGGCAGAAGTATCTGAGATAGATGAGGAACAAGAAGGCATGACAGATGAGCCAATCCCAGAAAAGAGATACGAGCCCATGGTGTCCAAGCTAGTTGGAACTGGCTTTCATACTTTCACCTTGGACGACGTCAAGGTTTCAAAATGGCCTCAAAGGATCCAAGACTTCTATACTTGGATGGCGACCAAAAATTTGGTAGAACGAGAAAAATATCATCCTGTGAAAACTCACTTCACGGTTATTAGGAATCCTCAGAGATTGGTGGAACCCACTTGGAATTCAAGACAGAAATATTTTTCTCACTTCCCAAGATTTTGCCTTCAACATCCGAGTCCTACATAAAATTTTCTGCGGAGATACTGGCCAAAGACAGGAGAAAATGCAAAGACAACTCTTTGAGATTAAGTGTGTGTCATTCGACAGAAATGACATTGACAGGAATTTTCAAAAAATGGCGAAGATATACTTTGAAATCCGTGGAGACATCAATCTGAAGCAAGCCTTTGTCTCTTCCCTTCCAAAGCTGTTGGCAAGCCGAACCATGACCATGATTGAAGAAAAGTTCCAGTCCATAGCCATCCCACAAATTGGTTACATCAGGCAGGCTATTTACGTCGCATTGGATGACATTTGTACAAAGCGCACAGCCTAAAGCAAATTATCCAGCACAATCCAGCGCTTGACAAAGCATGCCGCAGATCTGATCTAATCACCGGATCAGGATGTTCCTATGACAAGTCCAGACGACATAAAGAATTCAGGAGGTTCAGATGGCCAGGAATTCCAGATGGAAAATCAAAATCCAAGAGGCGCACAAAATATTTCAGACGCGGAAGGCCAGGAAATTTTCACAAGAAGGACAGATGCTTTATTTTCCATATGATTGGACATTTCGCAAAAAATTGTCCCCAATCATGAAGATCTGTCAAACTCCTTGAAGAGATTGAAGATTACACTGGCATACATCTTGAAAAATAGGAGGTCCTTGAATCCATATTCTCTGTGGATGACGAACCCAATGAAGAAACTATATTCTCTCTCGATATCTATGAAGATCAAGGAAATGATCAGTACCAAATTTCAGAACCAGTGATCGTAGCCCGAGAGGAGATCAATGCTCTCACAGTCGTTCCTCAAGTAGAACTCAAAGTCTATTCATCCAAATGGGATAAACCAGCTCGAGTTATTGCTTTCATCGACACCGGAGCTGCATCCTCACTCATAAATCCTGCTGTTCTCCCTAAAGATCAATGGGTTCCGCATTTTAAAGATTTCAACATTGCATCAAATGCAATCTTAACCACAACAGCTAACGTTGGTTATAGTACAAAAGTTTTCTTTTTGTTATACTTTTGTACTATAACTAACGTTAGCTGTTGTGGTTAAGATTTCATTTGATGCAGTGTTGAAATCTTTAAAATGCGGCACCCATTGATCTTCAGGGAGAACAGCAGGATTTATGAGTGAGGATGCAGCTCCGGTGTCGATTAAAGCAATAACAGGAGCTGGTTTATCTCATTTGGATGAATAGACTTTGAGTTCTACTTGAGGAACGACTGTGAGAGCATTGATCTCCTCTCGGGCTACGATCACTGGTTCTGAAATTTGGTACTGATCATTGCCTTGATCTTTATAGATATCGAGAGAGAATATACTTTCTTCATTGGGTTCGTCATCCACAGAGAATACGGATTCAAGGTCCTCCTCTTTTTTAAGATGTATGCCATTGTAATCTTAAATCTCTTCAAGGAGTTTGACAGATCTTCTTGATTGGGGACAATTTTTTGCGAAATGTCCAATCTTATGGCAAATAAAGCATCTGTCCTTCTTGTGAAAATTTCCTGGCCTTCTGCATCTGAAATATTTTGTGCGCCTCTTGGATATTTATTTTTCATCTGGAATTCCTGGCCATCTGAACCTCCTGAATTCTTTACGTCGTTTGGACTTGTGGCAGGAACATCCTGATCCGGTGATTAGATCAGATCTGGCATGCTTTGTCAAGCGCTGGATTGTGCTGGATAATTTGCTTTAGGGCTGAGCGCTTTGTACAAATGTCATCCAATGCGACTAAAATAGCTTGCCTGATGTAACCAATTTGTGGGATGGTTATGGACTGGAACTTTTCTTCAATGATGGTCATGGTTCGGCTTGCCGACAACTTTGGAAGGGAAGAGACAAAGGCTTGCTTCAGATTGATGTCTCTGCCGATTTCAAAGTATATATACGCCATTTTTTGAAAATGCCTGTCAATGTCATTTCTGTCGAATGACACATACTTCATCTCAAAGAGTTGTCTTCGCATCTTCTCCTGTCTTTGCCCAGTATCTCCGCAGAAAACTTCATGTAGGACTCGGATGTTCAAGGCAAAATCTTGGGAAGTGAGAAAAATATTTTTGTCTTGAATTCCAAGTGGGTTCCACCAATCTCTGAGGATTCCTGAGAATCGTGAAGTGAGTTCTCACAGGATGATATACTTTTCTCGTTCTACCAAATTTTTGGTCACCATCCAAGTATAGAAGTCTTGGATCCTTTGAGGCCATTTTGAAACCTTGACGTCATCCAAGGTGAAAGTATGGAAGCCAGTTCCAACTGGCTTGGACGCCATGGGCTCGTATCTCCTTTCTGGGATTGGCTCATCTGTCATGCCTTCTTGTTCCTCATCTATCTCAGATACTTCTAGCTCTCTTGGCTGGTTTACAAATATTGGGAGATTGTCATCTTCGAAAGAGTTTGTTGTGGATTCATTGCTTGACTGAGAGCTATCTTCCATTGATTCATCTTCTGATGAATTCAAAGATTCTGACCATGGAGTATCTTCTTCTGATATGTATCTTGGCTGGGAAAGAATACTTGGTGATTCAAATGCCCCTTTACGGGAAGTTACCCGGAATGCTGGAACTGTCTTCATAACAATCTTTCCAAATTTCAACATGTCCCTTTATGATCCATACTTAACCGAAGCACTAAAAATCCAAGTCCAAATCCAAGGAGCCCGTTAAACCAAAGATTCCATCCAAGCCCCTCTTCATCACCAAATGGCGTGGTGAGTCCAAAATCATGCTATGGATCTTTGCCTTCCCGGAGGAGAAAATGCTTTACCCTTAAATATTGATGCTACCAAAGGAAAAACCATGTGCACCCAAATACCTAGACAAATTTCAAGAGATGAACTCGTCAAAATTCTTCCTGAGTTCTGGATCACAAATTATGAAAAGTTAAGAGAACCAGAGGAATCCCTACAATCTGGTGAACCAACTTTTACCAAAAGAAATGACAAAACCGTTTGCATAAGCTTTGACCATTTCCACCTCAAAAAACCCAATAAAACCATATTTTCTTGCTAAATGATTCAACCCAAAGATACAACAGATACATACCCTGAACCTGATAGAGAGCTCTTTTGGAATATACAAAGCATCATGGAAGAACATGACTGGTGTCGAAATTTTGACAAAAATGGAAAGAATACTTGGTGGTTCAAATGCCCCTTTACGAGACACTACCCTTGGGATCTTGATTGCGACTGTCAAGACTATTTAGAAGATCCAAATGAAGAATATGGTGAACACCACTAGCGACATGGGGAGAGGTTCGGCCCCAACAAAACCAAACCAAAATCCAAGAAAAAGGGAAAAACCACTGAAAAACAATTTCGAGCCAGATATGAAAATAAAGACCCTTCAATTGGCTCATTAAGCCGTCCAGGTAAATATGAATTTCTTATTAGTTACAAACCCCAGGAATGGCCAAAATTACCAGAAAAATTCACTCCAAGTTGGGAGGATAGTGAAACCACACCCAAACCTAAATCACCATCAGCCCATACCTCACAACCCAAAAAGCCACCTGAACCTAAAACTTCACCAATTCCGAAAATCACAAACCCCCCACAACCACAGATATTCAGGCTAAGTCCTTTAAGCTCCAGTCATACCCCAAGACTTTCTTTCACTACAACCTTTTGAAAAGGAGGGTGTAAGACATGCTCCAAAAATTCTCAAGAAAAACGTAGTACTACCTACTGGAGAAAAACCCCCAACAAGTGAAATCGAAGCAACAATGAACTGGCAATCTGAAAACTCCATCTTCCAAAACAAGGTACTGAACAACATTGGCAACACCATAAAGAACATGGCCCATACACAAAACAAAATGATGAGCAAAGTGAAAACAATTGAGAAAAAGATGGAGCAAACATCGTCTCGCTATGACGGACTAATCAAAGAATTGGAACTAAGGATAGCAAATTTACAATACGAGATTTGTCCGCCAGGAACTTCACTTTTCCAATTCTTCCAACAACAACAAAAGGAGACGATTTCCATCAAAGAACAGATCCAACTTTTGAGAAATGACCACTTTAAGCCACAAACAACCCCAGTTTTCCCTTCAAAACCGACTTTCTTCCCTATGTCTCCACAAGCATATTCCCCACCTAAATTGGACTACACCTTTTCTACTTATCCATCTACCTCACAAAATCCAATCTCTTTCACCCAACCCTTAAAAGAAAAACAGGAGTTTGATATCGCAAAATTGGTTTGGGAAAGGAAAGATGCACTTGCAGCACCGAAACAAACCAAGAAAAGGCGAGACCAAGGAGAAAGTTCAAAAGGGTCCAACCCCGAAAATATGATGATTTCTAACCAAAAGGCTCCACATTTCTATGTCTCCCAGCCTAGATGCATATCAGAAGAAGATACTCCATGTCAGGATCTCTGAATTCATCAGAAGATGAATCAATGGAAGATAGCTCTCAGTCAAGCAATGAATCCACAACAAACTCTTTCGAAGATGACAATCCCCCAATATTTGTAAACCAGCCAAGAGAGGCAGAGTATCTGAGATAGATGAGGAACAAGAAGGCATGACAGATGAGCCAATCCTAGAAAGGAGATACGAGCCCATGGCGTCCAAGCCAGTTGGAACTGGCTTCCATACTTTCACCTTGGACGACGTCAAGGTTTCAAAATGGCCTCAAAGGATCCAAGACTTCTATACTTGGATGGTGACCAAAACTTTGGCAGAACGAGAAAAGTATATCATCCTGTCAGAACTCACTTCACGATTCTCAGGAATCCTCAGAGATTGGTGGAACTCACTTGGAATTCAAGACTAAAATATTTTTCTCACTTCCTAAGATTTTGCCTTCAACATCCGGGTCCTACATGAAGTTTTCTGCGGAGATACTGGCCAAAGACAGGAGAAAATGCGAAGACAACTCTTTGAGATTAAGTGTGTGTCATTCGACAGAAATGACATTGACAGGCATTTTCAAAAAATGGCGAAGATATACTTTGAAATCGGCGGAGACATCAATCTGAAGCATGCCTTTGTCTCTTCCCTTCCAAAGCTGTTGGCAAGCCGAACCATGACCATCATTGAAGAAAAGTTCCAGTCCATAACCATCCCACAAATTGGTTACATCAGGCAGGCTATTTTCGTCGCATTAGATGACATTTGTACAAAGTGCTCAGCCCTAAACCAAATTATCCAGCACAATCCAGCACTTGACAAAGCATGCCGCAAATCTGATCTAATCACTGGATCAGGATGTTCCTACCACAAGTCCAGACGACGTAAAGAATTCAGGAGGTTCAGATGGCCAAGAATTCAGATGGAAAGAAGATACTGCAAACTGATGCCAGCCATGAGTATTGGAGTGCTGTTCTATTTGAGGAAAAAGATGGCCAGAGGAAAATATGCGGATACACCAGTGGAAAGTTTAAAGATGCCGAGCAACATTATCACTCCACTTTCAAGGAAAGTCTTGCAGTAAAGAATGGAATCAAGAAATTCAATTTCTTCCTTATCCATACAGAATTTCTAATGGAAATGGATATGAAGGCTTTCCCAAAAAGGATCCGGATAAATTCAAAAAATACCCCCAATCCTCAGATTCTCAGATGGGCTCAATGGTTCTCTCCATACAAGTTTCAAGTCAAGCACCTGAAAGAAAAGGATAATATTCTCGCAGATTTTCTATCGCGACCGGAAAAATTCTCAAAAAGATTTTCCCCAGCAAAACTGAAGCCAATTAGCAACATCTCTATGTTTTCAAATACACCGGGAACAAGTTCATTAAAGCCAACAGATCATCCACCGGAGTTGTTCAACCTCATGGATCCCTTTGATCCGTCAATTATTCTGGAAAGAAGAACTTATTATGAGCTCCAGGTTTTCCGGCAATATAGAGGATCCATTCTCAAGCCTTATGGTGTCCATCCAGAATATCCATTCTGCCATATATTCATAGCTCAAGCAAAGGATTTTCCACAAGAACTACTATGGTTTTTCTGGTACCTATGCCATCAGTATTATATTTTCATGGAATTCAAATGCAACGTCTTCAAGGATTTTGATACCATTGCATCAGCCCTTAGAGTATTTTTACTATGATTCAAGCCTAGAAGATATTGGAAAAAATGTTTCAGCGATTCCTACGCAGCAAAGATATTCATGTTTTATAGGCCAGTAAAGATCACTAATGGAAAAGTCCAGGCGCAAGCAGAGGCATCATTCTGGTGGAAATTTCCCGTGTCCATTTTATCAATGGAGGAAGAATATAGTGAGGCACAACGAATCCTTTTTCAGCAAAATAGGTGCATCCCGAAAGAGATATGCCAAAAGATTGGGCAAGCTGGAATTATACCAATACCCATCCTCACTGGGAAAGAGTCCGGGAAGCAGCAAAAGAATATCAAACACCATATGAAGTCATCCGAGAAAAGATCACTCACGACATTTCCAGGTTAAGATTGCGAATTACATCTCTCAATTCAAAGGAGAAGGAACATCGCAGGAAACAACCATCAAGTTCCAGGCGTTACTTCACAAGGTCTTCGAAAAGATACCTGGAAGACAATTCCATGATAGATAAAGGATAATTATCTTAATCCCTGCTAATTCCACCATAATCCTACATTACCTACCAAAAAACCCTCAAAAAATATCCTACCCATGCCAAGACAAGTTTCCACATCTTTCCATACTATCCGGGGCCCACTTCACCTTGTTTTCACATGCTTCCACATGCCCCCACATGCTTCGTCACATGCAACACAATACTTTCACATGGCGTCACATGCTCCCTCATACTTTCACATGCTACACCATGTATATTTCACCCTGTTCACATGTTTTCAGGTATTTTTAGTTGTTTCGCCAAAAATCCTTCACATGCCGAGAGGGACCCGCTTGTAGATAAGTTTTCCATGTAAGATAGGTTTGTTTTATCCAGAAACTTTGTCTTGTAATAACCTCCTAGTCCTATATAAAGGAGGCCTTGTAGTAGTGGTAGGATCATCTTGTAATCACCTTAGAAATCATCTTGTAATAATCTTAGAACCATCTTAAAACCATCTTGTAAACATCGTGTAACCTTTGTAAATCTCTTGTGATATATTACATATGAGTGCTTTCTAAATTTCCCTCTTGTTCTTTCTTTCGAATGGATGGAAAGGCCAGTCCATGTATGAAAATAAAGTAAGTGTACTCTTTGAAAGTTAGCTTATTGTGGTACGAAAGTTTTCGGAATTATGAACAGCTAACGTTGGTTATAGTACAAAAGTTTTCTGAGTTGTGTAGCTTGGCAAGCCGTCCCAGAATGGATTGTTGAAGCCAGTCCCTTTTTGTAGGAAAACTTTTGCGACTATAAACAAATTAACTGTTTGTGTAGCTTGGCAAGCCGTCCCTTATGGGTTGTTGAAGCCAGCCCCTTTTGTAGGAAAACTTTCATATCTATGATTTAGCTTGCTTTCCTGGAGTCTCTTGCTTTGTTCCTCGTACTGTGGTATCAGAGCCAGCCCATCCTTTCGGAGGGAGGAACAGTTTATCAAATATGTCTGAGTCATTTCCATCATCCTCTTCCTTAGCAAAAATGAATATGTCTCCTACTCTATATAAAACCCTGTCCAAAAAATATGATTACCTCTATGAAGTAGATATCCTACCCGATGAACAAAAAGTATCCTCCACTTAACTACCTCTCATAAACCCCTACTCAGCTTTCGCCAAAAAATCATTTGCACCCTGGACCCAAATTCGTTCCCTAGTCCAACACACACCAAAAGGAGTCAAGGAATATGTTGCTGCTTCAAAACTTGACCAGCATCCTATTCTTGCCACTCGAGAGGAACAATTTATCACTCTTCAAATACCAGATGATTTTCCCAGGCAATGGAGAGATCATGGTTTTACCCATATCCATTTCGGTGCTATCCGAATCGCTTTAACATATCACGGAAGAAAAGGTCAACCTGTTGTAGCTTGACTTTCTCTTATGAATACAAGATACTTAGAGTACCAACATGCAAATTTGGGTACTGCAGAAGTTACCCTGAATGCTGGAACTGTCTTCATAACAATCTTTCCAAAAGTTCTTCGCATTCTTTCTTTGCAAGCTGAAGGTGGTCTGGATTCATGCCCGAATGACTGGCCTTTGTCGGATTGATGTTTTCTTTTTTCTTGAAAGGGAGCTTGATAAAAAAAACTCTTGGTTTTTCATAATGGGCTTTTCCCTTTCTTCATGAAATCCTTGTGGGATTCAGCACATGAATGTTCAATGAGATTTTGCTCAATCTCTTTGATTTGTTCGTCATTGGTGATTTGGAATAGCCTTGGAATCTCATAATAAGGTCTGAACTGCTTTTTCAAAGCTATCCCGTTAGCCTTGATCTGGAGTTGATCTCTAAGTTGCCTGTAAACGTCGAATCCAATAATAGGATCTTTTCCTGGCACATCAGACCCTAGCAGCTTGGTTCTGTACTTCAATGCTGGAAAGAACTCAATGGTGACCGGGTGCTTTGTAATGACAGTTGTGGTTAAGATTGCATTTGATGCAGTGTTGAAATCTTTAAAATACGGTACCCATTGATCTTCAGGGAGAACAGCAGGATTTATGAGTGAGGATGCAGCTCCGGTGTCGATGAAAGCAATAACTCGAGCTGGTTTATCCCATTTGGATGAATAGACTTTGAGTTCTACTTGAGGAACGACTGTAAGAGCATTGATCTCCTTTCGGGCTACGATCACTGGTTCTGAAATTTGGTATCGATCATTGCCTTGATCTTCATAGATATCGAGAGAGAATGTAGTTTCTTCATTGGGTTCGTCAACCACAGAGAATATGGATTCAAGGTCCTCCTCTTTTTCATGATGTATGCCAGTGTAATCTTCAATCTCATTGAACATTCATGTGCTGAATCCCACAAGGATTTAATGAAGAAAGTGAAAAGCCCATTATGGAAAAACCAAGAGTTTTTTATCAAGCTCCCTTTCAAGAAAAATGAAAATATCAATCCGACAAAGGCCAGTCATTCGGGCATGAATCCAGACCACCTTCAGCTTGCAAAGAAAGAATGCGAAGAACTTTTGGAATTTGATCTGATAGAGCCTTCGGATTCACAATGGGCATGCGAAGCATTTTATGTCAACAAAAGAGCTGAGCAGACAAGAGGAGAACTAAGGTTAGTTATTAATTACCAGCCACTAAACCATTTCCTCCGAGATGATAAATTCCCCATCCAAAATAAACTCACTCTTTTCTCCCAATTAGCCAAGGCCAAATATTTTTCCAAGTTTGATTTAAAATCTGGATTTTGGCAATTGGGAATCCACCCTGAAGAACGACCCAAAACAGGATTTTGCTTCCCCGATCATCACTTCCAGTGGAAAGTCATGCCCTTCGGGTTGAAAACTACACCGTTCTTATTCCAAAAGGCCATGATAAAAATCTTCCAACCCATTCTCCATACCTCCTTAGTTTACATTGATGACATCCTGTTATTTAGTGATACATTGGAAGAACATGTCAACTTGCTTCGTCAATTTGAGACATTAGTAACACAGTACGAAATCATGCTCTCAGCAAAAAAGATAGTTCTTGCTCAAAAGGAGATTTATTTTCTCGGAATGCATTTTACCCAAGGTGAATACAGTCCAGGACCACATATATGTCAGGAAATACTTAAATTTTCGGATACCAACCTCACAACAAAGCAGATCCAACAGTTCTTGGGTGTAATAAATTATGTAAGAGATTTCATCCCAAATATCTCTACATACATTTCACCACTCACAGAAATGCTCAAGAAAAATGCACCATCATGGGGAGAGAAACAGGATGAAGCAGTCAGAAAAATAAAGGAGATAAGTAAAATGTCAAGTCTCTCTATCAGGTTCAGGGTATGTATCTGTTGTATCTTTGGGTTGAATCATTTGGCAAGAAAATATGGTTTTATTGGGTTTTTTGAGGTAGGAATGGTCAAAGCTTATGCAAACGGTTTTGTCATTTCTATTGGTAAAATTTGGTTCACCAGATTGTAGGGATTCCTTCGGTTCTCTTAACTTTTTATAATTTGTGATCCAGGAAGAGTGATAAGTTGCTCTTCTCGAGTGGCAAGAATAGGATGCTGGTCAAGTTTTGAGGCAGCAACATATTCCTTGACTCCTTTTGGTCTGTGTTGGACAAGGGAACGAATTTGGGTCCAGGGTGCAAATGATTTTTTGGCGAAAGCTAAGTAGGGGTTTATGAGAGGTAGTTCAGTGGAAGATACTTTTTATTCATCGGATAGTATATCTACTTCATAGAGGTAATCATATTTTTTGGACAGGGTTTTATATAGAGTAGGAGACATATTTATTTTTGCTAAGGAAGAAGATGATGGAAATGACTCAGACATATTTAGTAAACTGTTCCTCCTCCGAAAGGATGGGCTGGCTCTGATACCACAGTACGAGGAACAAAGCAAGAGACTCCAGGAAAACAAGCTAAATCATATATACGAAAGTTTCCCTACAAAAGGGGCTGGCTTCAACAACCCATAAGGGACGGCTTGCCCTGCTACACAAATAGTTAATTTGACTATAGTCGCAAAAGTTATCCTACAAAAAGGGGCTGGCTTCAACAACCCATTCAGGGACGGCTTGCCAAGCTACACAACTCAGAAAACTTTTGTACTATAACCAACGTTAGCTGTTCGTAACTCAGAAAACTTTCGTACTACAATAAGCTAACTTTCAAAGAGTACACTTACTTTATTTTCATACATGGACCGGCCTTTCCATCCATTCGAAAGAAAGAACAAGAGAGAAATTTAGAAAGAACTCATATGTAATATATCACAAGAGATTTACAAAGATTACAAGATAATTCTAAGCTAATGTCTAAGATGATCCTACAACTACTACAAGGCCTCCTTTATATAGGACTAGGAGGTTATTACAAGACAAACTTTCTAGATAAAGCAAACCTATCTTACATGGCAAACTTATCTACAAGCGGGTCCCTCCCGGCATGTGAAGGACTTTAGGAAAAACCACTAAAAACCCCTGAAAGCATGTGAACAGGGTGAAATATACATGGTGTAGCATGTGAAAGTATGAGGGAGCATGTGACGCCATGTGAATGTACTGTGTTGCATGTGAAGAAGCATGTGGAGGCATGTGGAAGCATGTGAAAACAAGGTGAAGTGGGGCCCGGATAGCATGGAAAGATGTGAAAATTTGTCTTGGCATGGGTAGGATATTTTTTGAGAGTTTTTGGAGGATTATGGTAGGAAATCAAGGTGAAGTGGGGCTCGTATAGCATGAAAAGATGTGGAAATTTGTCTTGGCATGGGTAGGATATTTTTTGAGGGTTTTTGGGTAGGTAATGGAGGATTATGGTGAGATTAGCAGG
>MCJB01027365.1:121363-144834 GCA_002018475.1 Nicotiana obtusifolia
ATGATTTTTTGGCGAAAGCTAAGTAGGGGTTTATGAGAGGTAGTTCAGTGGAAGATACTTTTTATTCATCGGATAGTATATCTACTTCATAGAGGTAATCATATTTTTTGGACAGGGTTTTATATAGAGTAGGAGACATATTTATTTTTGCTAAGGAAGAAGATGATGGAAATGACTCAGACATATTTAGTAAACTGTTCCTCCTCCGAAAGGATGGGCTGGCTCTGATACCACAGTACGAGGAACAAAGCAAGAGACTCCAGGAAAACAAGCTAAATCATATATACGAAAGTTTCCCTACAAAAGGGGCTGGCTTCAACAACCCATAAGGGACGGCTTGCCCTGCTACACAAATAGTTAATTTGACTATAGTCGCAAAAGTTATCCTACAAAAAGGGGCTGGCTTCAACAACCCATTCAGGGACGGCTTGCCAAGCTACACAACTCAGAAAACTTTTGTACTATAACCAACGTTAGCTGTTCATAACTCAGAACACTTTCGTACCACAATAAGCTAACTTTCAAAGAGTACACTTACTTTATTTTCATACATGGACCGGGCTTTCCATCCATTCGAAAGAAAGAACAAGAGAGAAATTTAGAAAGCACTCATATGTAATATATCACAAGAGATTTACAAAGGTTACACGATGTTTGCAAGATGGTTTTAAGATGGTTCTAAGATTATTACAAGATGATTGTTAAGGTGATTACAAGATGATCCTACCACTACTACAAGGCCTCCTTTATATAGGACTAGGAGGTTATTACAAGACAAAGTTTCTGGATAAAACAAACCTATCTTACATGGCAAACTTCTCTACAAGCGGGTCCCTCTAGGCATGTGAAAGACTTTTGGCAAAACAACTAAAAACACCTGAAAACATGTGAACGGGGTGCAATATACATGGTGTAGCATGTGAAAGTATGAGGGAGTATGTGACGCCATGTGAAAGTATTGTGTTGTATGTGACGAAGCATGTGGGGGCATGTGGAAGCATGTGAAAACAAGGTGAAGTGGGGCCCGGATAGTATGGAAAGATTTGTAAACTTGTCTTGGCATGGGTAGGATATTTTTTGAGGGTATTTTGGTAGGTAATGTAGGAGTATGGTGGGATTAGCAGGGATTAAGATAATTATCCTTTATCGATCATGGAATTGTCTTCCAGGTATCTTTTCGAAGACCTTGTGAAGTAACGCCTGGAACTTGACGGTTCTTCCCTGCTATGTTCCTTCTCCTTTGAATTGAGAGATGTAATCTGCAACCTTAACCTGAAAATGTCATGAGTGATCTTTTTTCGGATGACTTCATATTGTGTTTGATATTCTTTTGCTACTTCCCGGACTTTTTCCCAGTGAGGATGGGTATTGGTATAATTCCAGCTTGCCCAATCTTTTGGCCATATCTATTTCGGGATGCACCTATTTTGCTGGAAAAGGATTCGTTGTGCCTCGCTATATTCTTCCTCCATTGATAAAATGGACACGGGAAATTTCCACCAGAATGATGCCTCTGCTTGCGCCTGGACTTTTCCATTAATGATCTTTACTGGCCTATAAAACATGAATATCTTTGTTGCGTAGGAATTGTTGAAACATTTTTTCCAATATCTTCTAGGCTTGAACCATAGTAAAAATACTCTAAGGGCTGATGCAATGGTATCAAAATCCTTGAAGACGTTGCATTTGAATTCCATGAATATATAATACTGATGGCATACGTACAAAAAAACCATAGTAGTTCTTGTGTAAAATCCTTGGCTTGAGCTATGAATACATGGCAGAATGGATATTCTGGATGGACACCATAAGGCTTGAGAATGGATCCTCCATATTGCCGGAAAACCTGGAGCTCATAATAAGTTCTTCTTTCTATAATAATTGACGGATCAAAGGGATCCATGAGGTTGAACAACTCCGGTGGATGATCTGTTGGCTTTAATGAACTTGTTCCCGGTGTATTTGAAAACATAGAGATGTTACTAATTGGCTTCAGTTTTGCTGGGGAAAATCTTTTTGAGAATTCTTCCGGTCGTGACAGAAAATCTGCGAGAATATTATCCTTTCCTTTCAGGTGCTTGACTTGAAACTTGTATAGAGAGAACCATTGAACCCATCTGAGAATCTGAGGATTGGGGAAAATTTTTGAATTTATCCAGATCATCTTTGGGAAAGCCTTCATATCCATTTCTATTAGAAATACTGTATGGATAAGGAAAAAATTGAATTTCTTGATTCCATTCTTTACTGCAAGAATTTCCTTGAAAGTGGAGTGATAATGTTGCTCGGCAACTTTAAACTTTCCCACTAGCGTATCCGCATATTTTCCTCTGGCCAACTTTTTTATCAAGTAGAACAGCACTCCAATACTCATGGCTGGCATTAGTTTGCAGTATCTTCTTTCCATCTGAAGGGATGTAGAGAGACTTGACATTTTCGTATTGTGGTATCAGAGTCAAAAGGAGTGCTATTCTATTTGATGAAAAAGATGGCAGGAGGAAAATATGCGGATACGCCAGTGGAAAGTTTAAAGATGCCGAGCAACATTATCATGGCAAATAACGCATCTGTCATTCTTGTGAAAATTTCCTGGCCTTCTTCGTCTGAAATATTTTGTTTGCCTCTTGGATTTTGATTTTCCATCTTGAATTCTTGGCGATCTGAACCTCCTGAATACTTTACGTCGTCTGGACTAGTGACAGGAACATCCTGATCCGGCGATTAGATCATATTTGCGGCATGCTTTGTCAAGCGCTGGATTGTGCTGGATAATTTTCTTTAGGGCTGAGCGCTTTGTACAAATGTCATCCAATGCGAACAAAATAGCCTGCCTGATGTAACCAATTTGTGGGATGGTTATGGACTGGAACTTTTCTTCAATGATGGTCATGGTTCGGCTTGCCAACAGCTTTGGAAGGGAAGAGACAAAGGCTTGCTTCAGATTGATGTCTCCGCCGATTTCAAAGTATATTTTCGCCATTTTTTGAAAATGCCTGTCCATGTCATTTCTATCGAACGACACACACACTTCATCTCAAAGAGTTGTCTTCGCATTTTCTCCTGTCTTTGGCCAGTATCTCTGCAAAAAACTTCATGTAGGACTTGGATGTTGCAGGCAAAATCTTGGGAAGTGAGAAAAATATTTTTGTCTTGAATTCCAAGTGAGTTCCACCAATCTCTGAGGATTCCTGAGAACCGTGAAGTGAGTTCTGACAAGATGATATACTTTTCTCGTTCTGCCAAAGTTTTGGTCACCATCCAAGTATAGAAGTCTTGGATCCTTTGAGGCCATTTTGAAACCTTGACGTCGTCCAAGGTGAAAGTATGGAAGCCAGTTCCAACTGGCTTGGACGCCATGGGCTCATATCTCCTTTCTAGGATTGGCTCATCTGTCATGCCTTCTTGTTCCTCATCTATCTCAGATACTCTGCCTCTCTTGGCTGGTTTACAAATATTGGGGGATTGTCATCTTCGAAAGAGTTTGTTGTGGATTCATTGCTTGACTGAGAGATATCTTCCATTGATTCATCTTCTGATGAATTCAGAGATTCTGACATGGAGTATCTTCTTCTGATATGCATCTAGGCTGGGAGACATAGAAATGTGGAGCCTTTTGGTTAGAAATCATCATATTTTCGGGGTTGGACCCTTTTGAAATTTCTCCTTGGTCTCGCCTTTTCTTGGTTTGTTTCGGTGCTGCAAGTGCATCTTTCCTTTCCCAAACCAATTTTGCGATATCAAACTCCTGTTTTTCTTTTAAGGGTTGGGTGAAAGAGATTTGATTTTGTGAGGTAGATGGATAAGTAGAAAAGGTGTAGTCCAATTTAGGTGGGGAATATGCTTGTGGAGACATAGGGAAGAAAGTCGGTTTTGAAGGGAAAACTGGGGTTGTTTGTGGCTTAAAGTGGAAGGGACAACTGGGGTTGTTTGTGGCTTAAAGTGGTCATTTCTCAAAAGTTGGATCTGTTCTTTGACTTAAATCGTCTTCTTTTGTTGTTGTTGGAAGAATTGGAAAAGTGAAGTTCCTGGCGGACAAATCTCATATTGTAAATTTGCTAACCTTAGTTCCAATGCTTTGATTAGTCCTTCATGGCGAGCTGATGTTTGCTCCATCTTTTTCTCAATTGTTTCCACTTTGCTCATCATTTTGTTTGGTGTATGGCCCACGTTCTTTATGGTGTTGCCAATGTTGTTCAGTACCTTGTTTTGGCAGATGGAGTTTTCAGATTACCATTTCATTGTTGCTTCGATGTCACTAGTTGGGGGGTTTTCTCCAATAGGTAGTACTATGTTTTTCTTGAAATTTTTGGAGCATGGCTTATACCCTCCTTTTCAAAAGGTTATAGTGAAGGAAAGTCTTGCGTATGACTGGAGCTTGAAGGAATTAGCATGAATATCTGTGGTTGTGGGGGTTTGTGATTTTCGGAATTGGTGAAGTTTTAGGTTCAGGTGGCTTTTTGGGTTGTGAGGTATGGGCTGATGGTGATTTGGGTTTGGGTGTGGTTTCACTATCCTCCCAACTTGGAGTGAATTTTTCTGGTAATTTTGGCCATTCTTGGGGTTTGTAACTAACAAGAAATTCATATTTACCTGGACGGCTTAATGAGCCAATTGAAGGGTCTTTATTTTCATATCTGGCTCGAAATTGTTTTTCAGTGGTTTTCCCCTTTTTCTTGGATTTTGGTTTGGTTTTGTTGGGGCCGAACCTTTCCCCATGTCGCTGGTGGTGTTCAACATATTCTTCATTTGGATCTTCTAAACAGTCTTGACAGTCGCAATTAAGATCCCAAGGGCAGTGTCCCGTAAAGGGGCATTTGAACCACCAAGTATTCTTTTCATTTTTGTCAAAATTTCGACACCAGTCATGTTCTTCCATGATACTTTGTATATTCCAAAAGAGCTCTCTATCAGGTTCAGGGTATGTATCTGTTGTATCTTTGGGTTGAATCATTTAGCAAGAAAATATGGTTTTATTGGGTTTTTTGAGGTGGAAATGGTCAAATCTTATGCAAACGGTTTTGTCATTTCTTTTGGTAAAAGTTGGTTCACCAGATTGTAGGGATTCCTCCGATTCTCTTAAATTTTCATAATTTTTTATCCAGGAATCATGAAGAATTTTGACAAGTTCGTCTCTTGAAATTTGTCTGGGTATTTGGGTGCACATTGTGTTTCCTTTGGTAGCATCAATATTTAAGAGTAAAGCATTTTCTCCTCCGGGAAGGCAAAGATCCATGGCATGATTTTGGACTCGCCACGCCATTTGGTGATGAAGAGTGGCTTGGATGGAATCTTTGGTTTGAGGGGCTCCTTGGATTTGGACTTGGATTTTTAGTGCTTGGGTTAAGTATGGATCATAAAGGGATATGTTGAAGTTTGGAAAAATTGTTATGAAGACAGTTCCAGCATTCAGGGTAACTTCTGCAGTATCCAAATTTGTATGTTGGTACTCCAAGTATCTTGTATCTAGAAGAGAACGTCGAGCTACAACAGGTTGACCTTTTCTTCCGTGATATGTTAAAGCGATTCGAATAGCACCAAAATAGATATGGGTAAAACCATGTTCTCTCCATTGCCTGGGAAAATCATCTGGGATTTGAAGAGTGATAAATTGTTCCTCTCGAGTGGCAAGAATAGGATGCTGGTCAAGTTTTGAGGCAACAACATATTCCTTGACTCCTTTTGGTCTGTGTTGGACAAGGGAACGAATATGGGTCCAGGGTGCAAATGATTTTTTGCCGAAAGCTGAGTAGGGGTTTATGAGAGGTAGTTCAGTGGAAGATACCTTTTGTTCATCGGATAGGATATCTAGTTCATAGAGGTAATCATATTTTTTGGACAGGGTTTTATATAGAGTAGGAGACATATTTATTTTTGCTAAGGAAGAGGATGATGGAAATGACTCAAACATATTTAGTAAACTGTTCCTCCCTCCGAAAGGATGGGTTGGCTCTGATACCACAGTACGAGGAACAAAGCAAGAGACTCCAGGAAAGCAAGCTAAATCATAGATACGAAAGTTTCCCTACAAAATGGGCTGGCTTCAACAACCCATAAGGGACGGCTTGCCAAGCTACACAAACAGTTAATATGTTTATAGTCGCAAAAGTTTTCCTACAAAAAGGGCTGGCTTCAACAACCCAGACAGGGACGGCTTGCCAAGCTACACAACTCAGAAAACTTTTGTACGATAACCAACGTTAGCTGTTCATAACTCAGAAAACTTTCGTACCACAATAAGCTCTTTCAAAGAGTACACTTACTTTATTTTCATACATGGACCGGTCTTTCCATCCATTCGAAAGAAAGAACAAGAGGGAAATTTAGAAAGCACTCATATGTAATATATCACAAGAGATTTACAAAGGTTACACGATGTTTACAAGATGGTTTTAAGATAGTTCTAAGATTATTACAAGATGATTTCTAAGGTGAGTACAAGATGATCCTGCCACTACTACAAGGCCTCCTTTATATAGGACTAGGAGGTTATTACAAGACAAACTTTCTGGATAAAACAAACCTATCTTACATGGCAAAATTATCTACAAGCAGGTCCCTCTAGGCATGTGAAGGACTTTTGGCAAAACAGCTAAAAACACCTGAAAACATGTGAACGGGGTAAAATATACATGGTGTAGCATGTGAAAGTATGAGGGAGCATGTGACGCCATGTGAAAGTATTGTGTTGCATGTGACGAAGCATGTGGGGGCATGTGGAAGCATGTGAAAACAAGGTGAAGTGGGGCCCGGATAGTATGGAAAGATGTGAAAACTTGTCTTGGCATGGGTAGAATATTTTTTGAGGGTTTTTTGGTAGGTAATGTAAGATTATGGTGGGATTAGTAGGGATTAAGATAATTTTCCTTTATCGATCATGGAATTGTCTTCCAGGTATCTTTTCGAAGACCTTGTGAAGTAACGCCTGGAACTTGACGGTTCTTCCCTGCTATGTTCCTTCTCCTTTGAATTGAGAGATGTAATCCGCAACCTTAACCTGGAAATGTCATGAGTGATCTTTTCTCGGATGACTTCATATGGTGTTTGATATTCTTTTGCTGCTTCCCGGACTCTTTCCCAATGAGGATGGGTATTGGTATAATTCCAGCTGACCCAATCTTTTGGCCATATCTCTTTCGGGATGCACCTATTTTGTTGGAAAAGGATTCGTTGTGCCTCGCTATATTCTTCCTCCATTGATAAAATGGACACGGAAAATTTCCACCAGAATGATGCCTCTACTTGCGCCTGGACTTTTCCTTTAATGATCTTTACTAGCCTATAAAATATGAATATCTTTGCTGCGTAGGAATCGCTAAAACATTTTTTCCAATATCTTCTAGGCTTGAACCATAGTAAAAATACTCTAAGGGCTGATGCAATGGTATCAAAATCCTTGAAGACGTTGCATTTGAATTCCATGAAAATATAATACTGATGGCATAGGTACCAGAAAAACCATAGTAGTTCTTGTGGAAAATCCTTAGCTTGAGCTATGAATATATGGAAGAATGGATATTCTGGATTGACACCATAAGGCTTGAGAATGGATCCTCCATATTGCCGGAAAACCTGGAGCTCATAATAAGTTCTTCTTTCCATAATAATTGACGGATCAAAGGGATCCATGAGGTTGAACAACTCCGGTGGATGATCTATTGTCTTTAATGAACTTGTTCCCGGTGTATTTGAAAACATAGAGATGTTGCTAATTGGCTCTTGCTTTGACTTCAGTTTTGCTGTGGGAAAGCATTTTGAGAATTCTTCCGGTCGCGACAGAAAATCTGCGAGAATATTATCCTTTCCTTTCAGGTGCTTGACTTGAAACTTGTATGGAGAGAACCATTGAGCCCATATGAGAATCTGAGGATTGGGGATAATTTTTGAATTTATCCAGATCATCTTCGGGAAAGCCTTCATATCAATTTCTATTAGAAATTCTGTATGGATAAGGAAGAAATTGAATTTCTTGATTCCATTCTTTACTGCAAGAATTTCCTTGAAAGTGGAGTGATAATGTTGCTCGACATCTTTAAACTTTCCACTTGCGTATCCGCATATTTTCCTCTGTCCATCTTTTTCATCAAATAGAATAGCACTCCAATACTCATGGCTGGCATCCGTTTGCAGTATCTTCTTTCCATCTGAAGGGATGTAGAGAGACTAGACATTTCTACCTATCTCCTTTATTTTTGTGACTGCTTCATCCTGTTTCTCTCCCCATGATGGTGCATTTTTCTTGAGCATTTCTGTGAGCAGTGAAATGTATGTAGAGATATTTGGGAGAAAATCTCTTACATAGTTTATTACACCCAAGAACTGTTGGATCTGTTTTGTTGTGAGGTTGGTGTCCGAAAATTTAAGTAATTCCTGACATATATGCGGTCCTGGACTGTATTCACCTTGGGCAAAATACATTCCGATAAAATCAATCTCCTTTTGAGCAAGAACTATCTTTTTTGCTGAGAGCATGATTTCGTACTGTGTTACTAATGTCTCAAATTGACGAAGCAAGTTGACATGTTCTTCCAATGTATCACTAAATAACAGGATGTCATCAATGTAAACTAAGGAGGTATGGAGGATGGGTTGGAAGATTTTTATCATGGCTTTTTGGAACAAGGAGGGTGCAGTTTTCAACCCGAAGGGCGTGACTTTCCACTGGAAGTGGTGATGGGGGATGCAAAATCCCGTTTTGGGTCGTTCATCAGGGTGGATTCCCAATTGCCAAAATCCATATTTTAAATCAAACTTTGAAAAATATTTGGCCTTGTCTAAGTAGGAGAAAAGAGTGAGTTTATTTAGGATGGGAAATTTATCATCTTGGAGGAAATGGTTTAGTGGCTGGTAATTAATAACTAACCTGAGTTTTCCTCTTGTCTGTTCAGCTCTTTTGTTGACATAAAATGCTTCGCATGCCCATTGTGAATCCGACGGCTCTATCAGATCAAATTCCAAAAGTTCTTCGTATTCTTTCTTTGCAAGCTGAAGGTGGTCTGGATTCATGCCCGAATGACTAGGCTTTGTCGGATTGATATTTTCATTTTTCTTGAAAGGGAGCTTAATAAAAAACTCTTGGTTTTTCCATAATGGGCTTTTCCCTTTCTTCATGAAATCCTTGTGGGATTCAGCACATGAATGTTCAATGAGATTTTGCTCAATCTCTTTGATTTGTTCGTCATTGGTGATTTGGAATATCCTTGGAATCACAGAATAAGGTCTGAACAGCTTTTTAAAAGCTATCCCGTTAGCCTTGATCTGGAGTTGATCTCTAAGTTGCCTGTAAATGTCGAATCCAATAATAAGATCTTTTCCTGGCACATCAGACCCTAGCAGCTTGGTTCTGTACTTCAATGCTGGAAAGAACTCAATGGTGACCGGGTGCTTTGTAATGACAGTTGTGGTTAAGATTGCATTTGATGCAGTGTTGAAATATTTAAAATGCGGCACTCATTGATCTTCAAGGAGAACAGCAGGATTTATGAGTGAGGATGCAGCTCCGGTGTCGATGAAAGCAATAACTCGAGCTGGTTTATCCCATTTGGATGAATAGACTTTGAGTTCTACTTGAGAAACGACTGTGAGAGCATTGATCTCCTCTCGGGCTACGATCACTGGTTCTGAAATTTGGTACTGATCATTGCCTTGATCTTCATAGATATCGAGAGAGAATATAGTTTCTTCATTGGGTTCGTCATCCACAGAGAATATGGATTCAAGGTCCTCCTCTTTTTCAAGATGTATGCCAGTGTAATCTTCAATCTCTTCAAGGAGTTTAACGGATCTTCTTGATTGGGGACAATTTTTTGCGAAATGTCCAATCTTGTGGCAAATAAAGCATCTGTCCTTCTTGTGAAAATTTCCTGGCCTTCTGCGTCGGAAATATTTTGTGCACCTCATGGACTTTGATTTTCCATCTGGAATTCCTGGCCATCTGAACCTCCTGAATTCTTTACGTCGTCTGGACTTGTGGCAGGAACATCCTGATCCGGTGATTAGATCAGATTTGCGGCATGCTTTGTCAAGCGCTGGATTGTGCTGGATAATTTGCTTTAGGGCTGAGCGCTTTGTACAAATGTCATCCAATGCAACGAAAATAGCCTGCCTGATGTAACCAATTTGTGGGATGGTTATGGACTGGAACTTTTCTTCAATGATGGTCATGGTTCGTCTTGCCAACAGCTTTGGAAGGGAAAAGACAAAGGCTTGCTTCAGATTGATGTCTCCACCGATTTCAAAGTATATCTTCACCATTTTTTGAAAATGCCTGTCAATGTCATTTCTGTCGAATGACACGCACTTCATCTCAAAAAGTTGTCTTCGCATTTTCTTCTGTCTTTGGCCAGTATCTCCGCAGAAAACTTCATGTAGGACTCGGATGTTGAAGGCAAAATCTTAGGAAATGAGAAAAATATTTTTGTCTTGAATTCCAAGTGTGTTCCACCAATCTCTGAGGATTCCTAAGAACCGCAAAGTGAGTTCTGACAGGATGATATACTTTTCTCGTTCTGCCAAATTTTTGGTCACCATCCAAGTATAGAAGTCTTGGATCCTTTGAGGCCATTTTGAAACCTTGACTTCGTCCAAGGTGAAAGTATGGAAGCTAGTTCCAACTGGCTTGGACGCCATGGGCTCGTATCTCTTTTCTGGGATTGGCTCATCTGTCATGCCTTCTTTTTCCTCATCTATCTCAGATACTTCTGGCTCTCTTGGCTTGTTTACAAATATTGGGGGATTGTCATCTTCGGAAGAGTTTGTTGTGGATTCATTGCTTGACTGAGAGCTATCTTCCATTGATTCATCTTCTGATGAATTCAGAGATTCTGACCATGGAGTATCTTCTTCTGATATGCATCTTGGCTGGGAGACATAGAGGTCTGGATCCTTCAGGTTAGAAATCATCATATTTTTGGGGTTGGACCCTTTTGAACTTTCTCCTTGGTCTCGCCTTTTCTTGGTTTGTTTCTGTGCTGCAAGGGCATATTTTCTTTCCCAAACCAATTTAAAGCAACAAACTGTGTTCATAAGTTTGTCTAGGAGATGACTTGATGATATCGGGTTCGAATTATTATTTCGAGAGTTGGAATAGGTTCATGTTATATAGAACTCGTGCGCAAAATTTTAGGTCAATCTGAGTTGATTTGATGTGGTTCGGCACGAGTTTTGGAAGTTGAAAGTTTAAAAGCTCATCAAATTTGATTTGAGGTACGATTCATCGTTTTGATGTTATTATGTGTAATTTGAGGCCTCCAGTAGGTCCGTGTTATGTTTCGGGACTTGTTGGCATGTTTGGACGGGGGTCCCGAAGGATCGGTGAGATTCAGACGGGTTTCAGACCATTGTGGCACAACTGATTTCTGGTGCTTCATTTGTTCTACGCGATCGCGAGGGTGAAACCGTGATTGCGAAATGTTAGGGGCTGGTCTTCTTCATGTTCGCGTTTGCGTCCTCGTCTATGCATTCGTGTAGTGTTGAGCTGGGCTGGTCAGTTTTGATGTTGGACCGCATTTGCGAAGTTCTAGCTAAGGTTCTAATCGTGTTCGCAAAGGAAGTGTCGCAAACACATAGAGAAAATTATGGCAGTGTGATCTGTGCATCGCGATCGCGAGGGTACAACGGCGATTGCGTAGGGTACCACTGGACAGAGCATATAAGTACTCTATTTCGGACCTTTGAGCTCATTTTATTACATTTTTAGTTATGGAGCTCGGATTTGGGCGATTTTGGAGAGGATTTTCACTACATGGATTGGGATAACTATTTTTGAGTCGGTTTTGATTATATACAATGATTCCAGCTTCGATTTTGGCACTTGATTGATGGTTTTAGAAGAGAAATTGGGGATTTTTGTCTAAACTTTTCAAAAAAAAAATTATTAATTTTGAACATCGATTAGGAGTCGGATTTGAGTGAAATTAGTATGGTTGGACTCGTATTCGGATGGGTTGTCGGAATTTGTGAGTTTTGTTGGGTTTTAAGGTGCAATCCTAGGTTGACGTTTTGGTTGACTTTGAGTTTTTGATTAAAAATGCGTCCTATATCGCTTGGGTTTGTTTCCTAAGGCATTATTTGATGTTCTTAAGTTGCTTTTGGCTAGTTTCAAGGCGTTCAGAGGTTGATTTGCACGAGATGGAGTTTCTATAGTATTATTTGGCTTGCTCGGTATTTGATTTGGCTTGTTCGAGGTAAGTAACATATCTAATGTTCAATCTAAGGGTAATTATCCCTGAGAACTATGATATATGAGATGGGTTGGGGGTGACGCATGTGCTAGGTGACCGGCATGTGCGCGTGTACCAAAGGTATTCATGATCTAGACTATTATATGCCTTATTTTGCTATCACGCTTCTTTGATATCATATTTTCTCCATTTATATGACTATGTGAGATATTATTCATTCTAGAAATCATGTTTAGTCCACCTGCTTAATTGTTGAGACATGATAGGGTTATTTTTCCATGTTGTGCTAATTGCCTTAGGCATAGTCATACTGTTTTAGTCATGATAGTTATATCCACATGTTATATCTCTGCCTCTCTGCATTCTTGATATGGTATCTCACATGTCCTTGTATGTCACGAGTTTGAGCTGTATTTGAGGAAAATTATGGTATTCTGTGTTATATGATTGGATTATGTTTATGTGATACGTTGACATTTGGAGACTTGAGTGGATTGATGACTGATGTGGGCCGTTGAGCCATGTTGTGAGTTATCTTGGATACGGTTGCACGCCGCAACAGTTATATTGATATTGAGGTGGCGCATATGCCACCCCAAATTGGGGAAGTATTATTGATTTTGATGTTACGCGTGCACCAGGCCCCACGATTGGGCTATGTGATTATGATTAGCGCTTTGTTAGGATCCGCCCTTCCAGAGTCTGACATACCAGCAGTGGGCGCAGGCACAGTGTTTTATATACGTGCTTTAGTGATGGGAATTTATATCAAGCACCCGTACAGTGCTAAGTGTTGTTGTGTGTGATGGTGAGGGCTTTGGACCAAGCACTATGAGTGTGCTAAGTGTGATTATTCTTGATGGTTTCACTGTGATGATATTGAGTTGACATGAATATTTGACATGCAGGCATAGAGATGTATTTTCCTTATGTTAGACGGTGATATGACATTTGATGATTTGGTATGTATATTTGATACATAGGCATAAAGATGTATATTCCTCATGCTAAACGGTATTTGATAATTGATGACTTGATATGTATATTGACATGTAGACATAGATATGTACTTTCCTCATGCTAATTGGTAAATAGAAATTATTATCTACTGTTGTGAATTGGCGAATACAGTTCTTTTGATAAATTCATGTTTAGCTGATTTTCAGTGGCAAGATTAGGACTTGACTATTATACCTGTAAAGCATGCCTACTTTCCCACGCTGTAAATGAGTTGAGCATATATCTCTTGAGTTATTTACCTTTACTGTCCTCATTATATTACTACGAGTTGTTATTGATTATTGGTGTTAGATACTGACCTTCTTCCGAGCTCGCCACTGCTTTCTACCTGAGGTTAGGTTTGTTTCTTATTGACTACATGGGGTCGGTTGTAATTATACTATACTTCTGCACCTTGCGTGCAGATCTTGAAGCCGATGTTGCTGTGTATGGCGAAAGCTGGCATTGAAGATGTACCTGCGTTTCGGTTATAGCTGCCACTTGTCCTTGGTAGCTTAGGATTTGCAAATATGTTTATGCATATTTCGAACATATGAGGTATTTATTTCGTACCAGGTTATAAATTCTGAGTCTTAGAAGCTCATAATTTGTACTACCAATCCATGGATTTTTTTATAGAAGTTCAGTTATTGCACTCATTGACTCCTATATTTCTTATTCGAGTTATGATGACTGTCATTTGGCTTACCTAGCGGGTTGGGATAGGTGCCATCACGACTAGCCGGATTTTTGGTAGTGACAGGAGGTATGGTCTTCGCAGTCGCGAAGGGTGGACCCCATTCACGATGGTCACTGGACAGTGTGCTCCGTGTTAGCATTTGGTGTGTCGCGTTCGCGAAGAAGAAATCTTGGTCAGGGGTATATTTTGTTAAGAAATTCGGGAATTACTTATTTTCACTATTTTGAGTTTTGGAGGTGAGGAAGAGGCGATTTTGGAGATGGATTGCACCCATATTTTGAGCGTAAGTAATTTCTACCTAATTTTGATTACATATCATGAATTCCCATGGATTGCTACACCTAAAACATAAAATTTTGAATGGAGATTTGGGGGTTTTGTCTACACTTTATGAGAGTATATTTTGGGGATTTGAGTACCGAGTTGGACTCGGCTTTGAAAACTAATTATATATTTGGACTCGGTAGGTTATGGGTCATTGAGATTTGGTATTGGTTTCGGATTTTCGGCATGCGGGCCGGGTTGATTCTTCTTGACTTTTTTGGAATTTTTCAAATATCGAAGCTTTATTGATTGGAATTGCTTCCTATAGCATTTTTTTCACTTCCTTTTTTGATATTTGGCTTGGATTTAGGTGATTGGAGGGCTAGAACGAGGCTTTGACGCGATTTGAGGTTTAAGACTAGGCCGGATGAGGTAAGTGTCTTGCCTAGATTTGGTGAGAGAATTTTAAATGATGTATTTTGCTACATGCTGGGGTGACATACATGTGAGATAACAAGTGTATGTACGTGAACCGGGTTTATCCATGCTTAGGGTAGTCTTCAAGTTGTATTATTCTTTGTTTTGGATAATGTGCTCCCTACTATCATGGTTTGTATGTTTGTATGACTAGGTGAACCTCTTGAATCATACTAGAGATCATATGTAGGTGTTGATTTCCTATTTCACTTTATGATACTTGTTATAGTATGGTGATTTCCTATTTCACTTTATGATACTTGTTATAGTGCTGTAGTCGTACACTTCGCACATGCATACACCTCAGTGTGCTATTTTCCCTCTGTCCATGTGTATGGGATTTGTCAATTTTTGTATACATGTATTCTTGTATATGCTTACTGTGTGATGGACTAGATTGGCAACACATAAGTAGCCTGTGCAGGTTGAGTTATTATGGCACGTGAATTGTCCGTGCAGTGTGTGGATATGGATTCATCCCTCTAGGGTCATCCTCTCACATTTCTCCTTGATGACATATACGTGAATTATGGAAAAATGATCAGTGGTTGGATTTTTTGTATCTTCTCTATACGAAAATTCCTTGGATGTACACATGATTTTTACCGCATATCTTATTTATATGCTAGCTTCGAAAATATATACATACCTTTAATGCATATCTTCTCTATATGCTGCTTTGGTTAATATAAATGATTCATGGTGCATAGTTTCTCTATATGTCAACTTGTGCAACCCGACTTGTTTATTTATGCATATCTCCTCTATATGCCACTATTGGCGGGTTAATTAATATTTGATGCATATCTTCTTTATATGTTGCTAGATTGAAGAACGATTCACGGTACATATCTTTTCTATATGTCAATTCGGGTAACTTTACTTGTTACTTCATGCATATCTTCTCTATATGCAAATGTTGATAGCTATTTGATATCAAATGCATATCTTCTCCACATTTTGAACTATTAGTTGGTTTTCCATTCTTGTGCATATTTTCTCAATGTGTACCGATGGCCTTACCTGTACTTCATCCATAGATTTGGTACTGTTTCTGTGTATATACTATTGAGCTACACTTGTTAAGTAAAGTGAGTATCTTTTGACTTGAAAACCTCATTACCACTTCACTGAGTTTAGTCAAGATGCTTACTGAGTACATGAGGTTAGTTGTACTCATACTACATTTTCTGCACCTTGTATGCAGATTTTGGAGCTGAGTTGCTGTGGATGACGAAGTCTAGCATCAAAGACGCACTAGGGGTCCATATACAAGCTACCGCTTATTCATGGTAGTTTAGGATTTGTACTTCTGTTTATGTATATTCAAACAGATGTTGTATTTTCTTTATACCAGCATTGTAAATCTGAATCTTAGTGGCTTATGACTTGTACTACCAGTCCTTTGGATAATATTATGGATTTTCACCATCTTATTTATTACTTATTGATGATCTTTCATTCGAGTTGTGTCATTTGTTGTTTGGATTACCTAGCATGTGGGGGCTGGATGTCATCATGACTGGGTGGGGTTGTGGATCGTGAGAGTCCAACCAAAACTTATACTACGAGAAGTTAGCATAAAGTTTTTTTCTCCTTATATGCTCATACTCCTCTCTATTATAAGAGTAGACCAAGATGTCATTAATGAAAACTCTCACAAAAGAATCAAAATCGTCTTGAATACCCAGTTCATCAAGTGCATGAAAGTTAATGGGCATTTATCAAGTCAAGTGACATCACCTACAACTCATAATGACCATAACGAGTTATAAAAGTTATTTTAGGAATATCAAGATCCCTAATCTTCCCCTGATAATAACTCGATCTCAACTCAATCTTATAGAACACCCTAGCACCTTAAAGCTAATCAAACAAATCATCAGTATGAGGCAATGTATACTTGCCTATAATTTCACATCCTCATAGTACTGTCACGACCCAACTCCCAGCGGAGCCGCGACGGCACCTAACACTACTTGCTAGGAAAGCCAACAATTCCACTATAATAGTAAATTCAATAAAACAGAATTTAGTAAACACAAGAGCAGAGATGTCATGAAATAACTGCGAAACAGCAGTAATAGTTCTACAACCATCCCAAAGATCTGGTGTCAACAAGTACATGAGAAAAACTGAGTATCAAAATACAAGACCAAATCCTCAATACAACTGCTTGAACAGTAGAACAATAATAATAGGAATAATGAAAGAGAACTTCAAGGTCTGCAAATAGGACAGTAGCCACCTCGTAGTCTCCCAAAATGCTGGTATCAACACAACTCTAGCAACCACCAAGTCCGAAAGTACCTAAATCTGCACACAAAGTGTAGAATGTAGTATGAGTATAACTGACTCCATGTATTCAATCAGTAACAAACCTAATCTTAGACTGAAAGCAGTAACGAGCTCAGAAACAACAGTCAAAGACTAATATCAATAACCTTTAACAGTTCAGGATATAAAGGAAATAGTAGAAATAGGTAACTCAATGATATTATGTTCAGCTCGTTCACATTTCAGGAATTTAGACATGCTTTCCAAGTATAATAGTTTAAGTCCAACACGGATAAAATATTTCATTTACTAGCTAGCATGAGAAAGCTACATCTCTATGCCTACACGTCAATTATACATGTCAATCAACAATATCACAATGAAACTATTAATAATAACCACACAATAACACTTAGCACTGTTCGGGTGCCTGTCATAGACGCCCATCACCAAAGCACGTATATATAACATTGTGCCTGCGCCCACTACCGGTATGTCAGACTCTAGAGGGGCGGATCCTGCCCAAGCACTAATCATAATCACATAGCCCAAATATTGAGGCCTGGTGCACACGTTGCCCCAAATTAGTAACACATATCCCAATATGAGCATGGCGTACGCATCACCTCAAAATCAATATCAAATCGACTCGATGGCCCAAGCTCAGTCATCAACCGCTCAAGTCTCAGATAATCACATATCATAATACTCAGTTCAACAGTGTTACACATATGAGGGATCAACACGCATGAGGAACCAAATAAGAAAGTGATGAGACAGAGATATCATACACGCATATAGCATCATGACTGAGAGTATGTGTGCAATTAAGGAAAATTGCTCAGAGATAGCTAGAATAGCCCTACCGTGTCTCAGACAAGTAGAACATAGCCTACACATGATTTCTAACATGAATCATAACTCAAATAATCATACAGGTTTAGAAAACACAGATAAAACGAGGCGTGAGATTGAAACAAACCCCATAATAGTCTAAAAGCCACCTCAAATCATGAATACTCCGGTGCATGCACACACACCCGTCACCTAGCATGTACGTCGCCCCAATACCTCTCATATAACACTGTTCCTAGGGTTAAATACCCTCAAATCCAAGTTAGATATGATACTTACCTCAATGCACGCAAATCAACACTCCAAAACTCCCTTGCCATGCAAATCGGCCTCCGAGCGACTCAAATCTAGCAAAAACAACTAAATACCATCAATAAGAGCTACAAGAAACAATCCCACACAATAAAGCTAAGGTCTTTAATCAAAACTGGCTCGCACCTCGGAATCCGACAAAACTCACAAATTGTGAACACTCATTCAATTATAAGTCCAACCATACTAATTTCATCCAATCCATCCACAAATCGATCCTCAAATCTCACTCTCCAATAACATAGTCTAAAATCCCCAAATTTCACCCTAAATTCACATAAACTAGGTGTAATAATCAACGGGTAATTAATATCTAACATCAAAAGTGATTAAACTTCATTTACCTCTTTGTAGCAAAACAAACTCCCATAAATCGCCTCCAACCGAGCTCCAAAATTTCAATTATGAGAAAAATGACGAAACCCTCGATTTAAACATTCTACCCAACGATCCTGCATTTGCGGCTCACTCAGTCGCACCTGTTGACGCTGCATTTGCGATCAAAATCCTGCATCTGCAAAAACCACTTACTTCCCGACCATGCGCACCTGCGGGACCGCTTCTGCGATCCAACTTCTACATGTGCGGACTCCCAGGCCTCTACCCACGTTCGCTTCTACGCCCTCTCTTCCACATCTGCAGGCTCGCAGATGCGGCAACCACCTCGCATCTGCGATCCTCCCCAAGTCCATCCTAGATCGCTTCTATGATCACCAGGCCTCTTTTGTGGCCTTGCACCTGCAGACAATCCTTCGTAGGGGCGATTGCGCCAGAACACTAAAAATTTAGCAATCTTTCAAAGTCCAAAAAATGATCCGTTAACAATCCGAAACACATCTGAGGTCCCCGGGACCCCATCCAAGACATACCGATAAGTCCTAAAACCCAATACGAACTTACTCAAAGCCTCAAATTACATCAAACAACACCAAAATCAAACCCCAATTCAAGCCTATTAAAACCATTGAACTTCCAACATCAAAAACTCATGTCGAACCATATCAAATCAACTCTGAATTACCTCAAATTTTGCATGGAAGTCCCAAATGACACAACGGATCTATTCCAACCCGGGACCAAAATCCGAACCCGATATCAACAAAGTCAACTCCCATTCAAACCTCTCAAACTTCTAAACCTTCAACTTTCCAACTTTTGCAAAAAACCACCAAATCAACCTACAGACCTCCAAATCAATATCCGAACATGCGCCTAAGTCCAAAATCACCATACAAAACTATTGGAATCATCAAATACCATTTCGAGATTGTTTACACAAAAGCCAAACTCCGCTCAACTCTTTCAACTTAAGCTTCCAACCTTGGGACTAAGTGTCTCACTTCAGTCCGAAACCAATCCAACCATCGCGGCAAGTCAGATAACCACAAATGAACATATCAGATGCAATAAATTGGAGAATAGGGCTACAATACACCAAATGACTGTCTGGGTCGTTACAAGTACCATTCTCTTTCTTCACAAATAACATTGGTGCACCAAGAAGAAATCCTTGATTTAATGAATCCATTATCAAGCAAATATTGCTCGTTCAACTCCTTCAGCTCAGTTGGTGCCAAGTGGTGTGGTGGAATATACATAGGTTGAGTGCCCAACACCAAATCAATACCAAAATAAAAATCACTATCCGGTTGTTAAGTTTAGAAATTTAATAATGATCAATAATCAAAAGAGCCTTGACTAATGACGTCTCACTTTGTGCAGATTCGCAAGAGCATTGCTGAATGAAAGAAAAGAAAATACTATGAGGAAATCAGAGGAAGCCAACGGCTATGTAATTCAAACTTTGCATCAAATTGAAAGAAAATCAATCAATCAAATAACAAGGACGGAAAGTCAATCAATCAGACTTGCTAAAGATCCTTAAGCGTGCAAGAAATCATCCGTTCTCCGCACTAGTATCTCGAGTGAAGGCCAAATATGCTACACATCCGTTCTCAACCATAAGCTAAGCCTTCAATAATGAAATCAACCTCGAAGAGTGACCTTTTCCACTCCAACCTAGGAAATCCTGGCATAGCTTGAGTCACGGTCTTGGCATGACAATTCAAAATAGCATGATATGGGAATAACCAATTCATGTCAAGAATCGCCTTAAAATCCACCATATCCAACAAAAAAAATATTCACCAACTTGTCATACCCATTAATAGTAACCACACAAGACCGATAAACTCAATCACCATAATAGAATCCCCAACCAACGTAGACACACAAACTAAAATATCTAGAGAATCACGAGACCAAACCAAATGTGACACACAATAAGATGACACATACAAATAAGTAGATTGCAAATCAAATAACACCAAAATATACCTACGAGAGACTAAAACAATAGATGTGATGATCGCGTTAGACACTACCGCTTCAGGTCTACCAGGAAAAGCATATCAATGAGCCTAATCTTCACCTGTTTGTCTTCCACTTCTAGGACGACCTCTACCTGGCTGACTCCACCTCTAGCTGGCTGGGTAGGTGATGTAGCAATTAGGGATGGATTCATAGCCTGAGTACCCTGCTGAGATTTACCACTCTGCAATCTGGGGCAATTCTTCTTAACATGCCCAAAGTCTCTACACTCAAAGCAACTCGGTTGCTGGCGCGGCAGCTGGGACTGAGTTTGCCCCTAATGACCAGAATAACCACTGAAACCAAGTCATGGAGATGCATTATAGGAACGATAAGCTGAAGGTGCACTGTAGAACGACTACTTCGGACGAGTATCATATGAACCAAAGCTGATTAGAGCACCGTGAGAAATCTGGAGTACTGACTGAAATGGCCTACTGTTGATACTCAATTTTGCCCTCGTGGTTTTCCATTTAGCCTTTGTAGGTTGTTATATTTTTGTAATGTATTTTTTAAATTTTTAAGTATTATTATAGGATATTCCCCGCATTATTACAATGTGACCTGTTTAAAATATCGATTTATTATCTTATTATTACTTTCCAACATTTCTCCTAAATTATTATTATGGAGGTTTTATACAAATAGTTTTATTTACATTATAGATATTTTTAATTGATTCTAGAATTTTACGATTAATAAAGCAATTTACTTATTATTTTCTTAAAATTATTTATGAGTAACCAATAGGCCAAAATAGTTATTTGTATTTTTATTATATTTAATATCATTTTTTATATCATTTTCTTCAAATGTATTAAACTTTATATTATTTATTTTCAATAATAGCCTATACTTTCACAACAATTATATTTAATACACTATTTGTATCAAAATAATATTTGAATATTTTTATAATCATAACTTACTATTTTAAAGTATTTAATTTTGTAATTGGTATTTCTATTATATAGGTTTTTAGCTATTTTATAATTAATTTTTAAATTGATTCTATATATTTCAAAATCCAGTCCACATAGGCTAAAATTCGGACTAAAAAGAGGTCCAAAACTTCTAAGGCCAACACCCCTAAGTCATTCATCTCTCATCTCTCATCTCTCATCTGTCACTCACACTTGTTGATTTTAGCTGCTCTGTTGTTCTTGGTTTCACTGCTTGTTCGGTTGATTTGTGGCCGGCTGAAAGCCAAGGCCAATGGACATCGATTTTTAAACCTTTCCCGACATAAGCACTGATCGGGATCTGCTTCCTAGCACGGGACAAAGAATAAGACCACTTAGATCAGGATAGCATTCACAGAAATGTTCTAACATAGAGTAGAATCGAACATGGAAAAGATTCATTGACAACAATAAAAAGATGGGCGCCTAATTCCAATACAATTGGGCCGCTATAACTATCCAAGAAGACACTCGAAACTGGAAGGAGGCAGGAATTGTTAGAGTATTGTATTGCCCTCCAATAGGACTATACAGAGCTGCGGGAAGGTCGGGATCTAGTGAATCTGTCTTTAGAGTGTAGCTCCGCACCTTACCCATCGTGTAATGACAGGTTTCTTCCTCCCGCGCCCATCGCCGCCCGGCCCGCGTTAGAGGGGAAGATTAGCAAAGCGGGAAAAGAAAGAGGGAAGGGGAGCAGCATCTTATTCTCTTATCGATAGGTGATCCATCCTTTCTCCCCCTTTCGTCATAAGGCGTGGTCTGACTCTGAGAAAAAAAATTCCTGTGTTTAGGTCCCTACTAAGTAGAATTCGTAAACTAAATCCAGCTTCAACCGAGCATACGTCTGCCGCGGGAACAGGAAGAACGGAAATTTACTTTTATGTTGAAGTCTTTCCCGTTGGAAGGCTGGGGGGCACCTTGCACGTCTTGGAAAAATCATGCTTTGTATCTGAAGTTATTGGCCCATGGTCCTCAGTGAGGAAAGGACCTAGAACAGAGAAGAGGGCCGATAGGAAGTTAAAAGCAATTCTTATTTCTTCTTTCTCGAAAACCTGATGTGAGGGGGCCCACTGGGATGGGAAAGCAAGGCAAGGAAACCTTAATATGCACGAGACAGGCATATGGCACCAACCAAAAGTACTCTTTCGGAATCAGGTGAGTCAAAGGTCAGGAGCTCAATCAAAACTAGCTAGACTTCCCTCTCAGCCTGCCTGCAATCCGGTGAAACTGTTAGACGAAGAGGACTCGTCTTTCATGCGGAAAGCGGCATCTTGATCTTTTGTTGTAACGAAGAAGGAAGAGCACCCAAAGGCATGGTTACATGGCCTACCCAGTAACAGATTCAAAGAAGCAGGGATATCTAGCACATGGAATTCAATATTCGCAACGCAACCACTGGCCCTCACTCAACCCTCGACCGCTTCGTAGCCTCTTTCTAGGCTGCGTTTGACTTCTTCAAAGACGAAAGACAACCGGAGTCTTTGCTCCCTGGATAAGTCTCATTCGATGTCGCAACCGATGCTTAAAAGATCTTCTTCTATCTTCTCAGTCTTCGATCGATCATTCTCTGCTTCATAGAGGAGGGCGTTCCAAAAACCCGGATTTTGTTGGGTTAGCTTATTGGTAGGAAAGGCGGTCACAGGAAAGGCGGGTCTTCCTAGTGGGCTCGTCGCCACTAGGCAGTCATCTTTGATCCTGATCGGCCGACCTTTCCGATCCCAAAACAAGGTTATCGTCAGACAATCTAGTGCAAGCGACGGGTAGCGCTTGCCATATGAAGAAGGCGACTACAATGGGAGATGAAGGCGACGTGGGCTTGCCATATAGATGTAGCGCTTGCAAGGCAATTCAGACGGCGTTAGCAGATTTCCCGAAGGTAATGCCAGGGCCTTTTCAGTACTGACGACTCTTGATGCCAAGAAGGAGACCAACTAGACGAGACAGACCATTGTTCATAGGTTGGTTATAAGCCCGGAGATCGAATCAGATTCTTCCCCTTTGAGAGGGATTCTCGTGCCAACCATAGGAAGAAGAACTCGGTTACTCATCTTGGATCGGATTGGATTAATAGCTTTG